>JANHFT010006196.1:178817-202799 GCA_032467955.1 Pseudoxenodon macrops | reverse complement strand
TAAAGTGTAAAAGCATGCCCACCCAGTCACCTGACCTCCAAGCCACGCCCACAAAATAAGCCACACCCACAGAACCAATAGGGACAGTTTTTAGATTTCACCCCTGATCTTAACCATTAGACCATCACATCCTTTCTCTTATCACTTTGCACACCTTCAATTAGGTTAGTGGTTTTCAAATGAAGCAATTTTAAGATGTGTGGACTTCAACTCCCAGAACTCTCCAGTCGACATTCTTTGAAGTTCACACATCTTAACAGTTACCAAGGTTGAAAAATACTGAATTCGTTCAAAAGGTTCTGAAGATCTGGCTATGCCCTTGAGTACTGGGCCAGACAGTTGATGAACCTACCTTAGTGTTGTGTCATATATTTTTGTGTCACTCCAAACACATTGTGAATGTTTTTAATTTCCTTTTAAATTGCTTCAATTTATCTTTGTGTAATTCCAATTGTTAGCCAACTAAAGTCATATATCAAATAGCGGGTTACATAATTTAAATACCAAATAAAGCAATAAAAATAATTAATGGAAGTCTTATGATCAAAGCCAATAATTCATGTTCCAAGACACATATCTTATTGCTAATTTGTTTGCTTTTTATAATTTGTTTTAGAAAACTGCAAATTGTGTAAATATTGCAAGTATGCCCAATAGAAAGCTCTGTAAATATCTGGGGCAGGGGGAGGCATCTTTAATGTTGCCAGAAAAGTTGAATTAAATATGATAACAACGTTAACCTGCTCCCCAGGTGAGTGACAGTGAAACCAGTAATAGCTCAAAATTATCTGGAGCTCAGCAGGCAGATTGGATAATCCCAATCTTATATCATATTTTCTAGCTACCTACTTGTTGCTAAACTTATCAAAGTACTTGTGAAGTTCACTTTATCATTATTAGAATATATTATTATTAGAATACAACTGAACAATTTTGTCTCAGAAATAATTGAGTTATTGCAACCCAAACCTGTAGGAAAGGTAAATAGTACCCACCCCTGCACCAGTTCCTTCAGGTGGAAAAAATAGTATAAAAATAACAATTTTAAAAAAAACATTGTAATTGACATTTAAGCAGACCTTTACCAAATAATGGAATCTATATCCAAGAGAAATTATGCATAAGATTGCATTATTGCCTTCCTAAATTGGAGCACTCCAGTTTGCAAATTGAACACTTTTACAGAAATGTCAGATGTAATTTAAATGTATCTTCTAACTTTTCACTTCTGTTTTTGCTTCACATTTTAAGGCTGAACAGACTTTTCCCTTTCTTTTTTTAAAAAACAAACAAACCAGATTATATGTACTGCTAGGGTATTTAACACAGAGAGACATACTGTGTTTTGACCAACCAAGGATTAATTTATATGGAACTCTTTTTTTTTTTTTAAAGCCACTAAAAATCAAATGAAGAAAGAAAAAAGATCTAACCACTCTCCTAATGAACAACATCTGATGAAACGCTTTGAAAAAGAGAGAAAAACATCCTTTTGAAACAGAGAACATTTTCAAGCACAGTATTTCCAAAAGTCTGAAGAAAAAGCTTACTAGTTTAGGTAGATAATATCATTTTACTAAGTAAATAAATAAGACATACCAAGTTCTGCTACCGCATACCAGACAGGAATTCATATTTGAAATGGGGCCAATTTCATCTTTGAAGTAAATCCCATGGACTATATTGGGCTACTCTCTTAGGGACATATGCCAAAGCAAAGTTCTGCAGTTTTGCTCCAAAAAAAATAACTTCTGTGTCCTCACAAGTTTTAGCTACCGCAGCTTTTACAAGACTATTTACAGATCTGGCGATCCCTGCAGGAGATGCAGGTCTCAATTTGAAAGGTAATTCATTTTGCTAGTCTTAAGCGTTCAGTTTCAGGGGGAAAGTCACAATAACTCAAGGGATTTGGAACCAAAGTTTTCTTAAATGGCTTCCTGGAAAAATGGAACATTCTACAGAATATTTTTCTCTCGGCTCCCATTTTCTGCTATACACAATTCTCTTCTAATAAGAATTTCACTCAATCACAGAAAATTCTCTTTTTTTCCCCCCTTTCATTCAAGACGGCCTGCAAAGTCCCTGCCATTTTTCTCACAAGATTTTTCAGAAAAGAGAGAAAGTGACTGGGTCAAAGTCACAGACTTAAGGGCGGGCGGAGGGGGGGGGAGACTAAAACTCACAGTATCCCAAATTTTAGCCTGATGCCTTAATCACTACAACAAACTGGCTTTCTCTGCAAGTTAGCCCCAGCTTTATGGTGTTTTTTTTTTAACTAACTTATTGAAGCAACTGATTTCAGGTTGGATTTAGCCCAACTTAACCCTGGGATTCTCACCTAAAACACGTAGACTTTCTTCCTTTGAAGATATGCAACTTTTCATGGAGGGAAATGTGTATTCTACCTAACTTTGTTAAAATGTTTCATTCTTGGTACAATTGTAAACAAATGTTTTTAATACTACCTTGCGCAGAAATCAAGGATTATCTCAAAGGGGCATGACTGACAACTTGGCATGCCGATACCGGTTGCAAGTTTATGACTACTGTGTAAATATAAACTATGCATGTTTACATGAAATTGGGGTGATATTTTAAGTCTTAGGTGTAAGCAACAGAACTCTTTAATGGAAATTGAACCATTAATCAATGATTAACATTCTCTGGAGATGGCTTCCATAATAAATTGATGTATTAGAATTATTAGAATTTGTCAAATCTTAAAAAAAAAACACTACATATAAACAAGTGTCTTTCCAGAGTTTGCTCAGTTCCTTTACCATGTCGTGCACAAAGGATATAGATATTATGTAGGAGATATAATATGTTGATTAATTTTGCTTCTCTCCTAGGGCTATGTGGAAGAACAAAGAACTGATTTCATTTTATTCAGTTAAGGAACTATAATTGTAACAAACTCTGACCTGATATTTATAGTTCCTTAATTGATTCTGCATGCAATAAAAACTTAGAGAACATGCTGATAGTCATTGGTTAATTATGCAAATATTACTGCATGCACTAACAATTATGGTATGTGTTTTGAAGGTATACATTCAATAAATGTAAAGAATAAACCTTGATACACCTGTTTAGACCTTGTCATGCTTAAGAGCATTACAGTGAAGCATCTTAATTGAAGTAAAGGAAAAAAGTACAGCCACAAAGAGACAGCTGTAAAAAGCATTTCACATTCCAAAGCAGCACTGAATGATCAAATCCAAAGTCTTCAATATTAAAAACAGCAGAAAATGTACCACAACTGTTGCATCTCTATAAACTCAAGTTTATTACAACTGTAATAGGAAATGTTCTGATTTCTTATATAGCAATAAGTAGGTCTTATGATACTCCCAGTATTCTGTGTTTCTGCCACAAATAGATGTAGGATGTCAAGAAAAACATAGATTATTTTTTAAGTTCCCATTAAATTCTGTATCAGTAATATATAGGTGGCAGGAACTCAAAAATTACAAAGGATGAGAGGAGGAAAAAAATACCTCAAATTGTCATTTTATCTTTTCTCTGTCTAGAAAAATCTAGTTCATTAAATTATTGGTGTTGTTCTGAATTAATGTTTAAGAAAGGAAGAAAAACATAATCAATTGATTATGTCTTAAATTCTTTCTTCTCTAGTGGTAACTCATCTTTACAACTCTTAAGATAGCTTGATGAGTAGCAACTGAGTGGTGGCAGAGGACTGATTTGATCCAGATTCCAATTCTTGGAATGTGGCCAATCACCATCTCTTAAGATAAAACTGGCTGGAAACCATAGATCTTCAATAGCATAGATCATAAACTATAAAAGAGATGCTTAATAAATGGGTAGGTCTGTGCTAAACAATAAGGAAAAGTGGAGTTCTGCTTTGGAAAGTCTATGAGGGTCAATTGGATATGATCTTCCTTTTCATACAGTATATACAGTATGATGGCTTTTTTCCCATTTAGGACAAAATTTATACCAGTCTTTCCCAGTGTAATACCTACAAGTGGGTTTGTCTGTTATATCCAATATCCCATATCAGCAAGATAAGCAGGAATAAAGGACAGCATAGTCCCGTGATGGCGAACCTATGGCACACGTGCCCAAAGTGGCATGCGGAGCCATTTTGCCTGGCATGCACGGCATTGGCTGTTCCTCTTCCGGGTTTCTGGCGCACATGCACACATGATGATCAGCTGACCTTTGTGCATGTATCAGTGCTGGAAATCGGAAGAACTGGTCTCCTCTTTTCTGGTGTGGGCATGCGCGTTGGCCAGCTGATTGGTGCTTACACATGCACGGCAGTAACCGGAAGACTTGCTGGCCAGCACCGGAAACTGGAAGTTAATTTTTCGGGATGCGCATGCCCCCTGGGCAACTTCTCTTCCTGATCATTGCCCAGATGAGTGTGTGTGTGTGTGCGAAGCACGTGCGAGCGTGTGAAGTGCTCCTTTTTTGGCACTCGGTGTTGTGCATGCTCCCGCACAATTCGCCATCACTGGCATAGTCCAATATAGCTACAGCACCATATTAGGAAAGATATGCTTCTATAATGTGTTTGTACATGGGGGTGGGTGGGGGTGTCTACATCCATTTTACTTAGCAGTTTGTCAATAATGTATTTGATTGAGTGTTGCCCTGGCATACTGTGAAAGCAATAAATATAGAAGAATCACTGCATGTGATGAATCTGAGCCAAGCATCTGCCTTTCAGAATTCATTCATATCTCAGGGCAAGCATGTTGTCTTCTTGCTACCTCTGGCTTCAGCCATTTGCTGGCTTTGACCTACAGATGTGCCTCAAATGAAATCTGCAACAAGTTCTCTGCAATTCTAACCTTGATGCTATTGGAGATTCTTCTTGCCTTGATTATATGGTTTCCTACTTTCCACCTTCCATCCCCATCGTTACCACACAGTGCTGGGAATGTCTCCTGCTTGAAACCTTGAAGAATCAGCACCCAGCCAGATAAAAGATGGAGCAATATTCTGGGTTTAGAATAAGACACTATCTCCTCTCCTCACAAATGAGCTGCCTAATTTGCCTCCCTAGGCTAAAACTTCTGGCTGACAAACCTCAGTCAGCAGGTTGGTGGGAACAGGACTGTTCTCTATGGTCCCTCATTATCTCCCTCCACTTTCTGCCAAGAGAAATACTGATAAAATCCCAGGATATACATATCCTGGGATTTTAAGAGGAAGAGACTTTAACTGGGAGGATGGTAGAGATTTTATAAGGATAGGGAATAATAAATCAAGTGAGGGGGAAAAGAGCACAAGTAAAAGTAAAAGATTGGTCATACATACTACATTATGCTCTACAGTAGAAAAGAAAGATTTTATATATTCTTCCTAGTCAGAATCAAGCCAATAGTCCATGGAGATTCTCAGTCATCCAGGTCATGGTTGTCCCAAAGGTGCTTTTTTCAAGAGGCAACTGGACTTTCTTGTTTTTTTCTTTGAAGACGTTTTGCTTCCCATCCAAGAAGCTTCTTCAGCTCTGACTGGATGGTGGGGAATGGAAGGATAAATCAAGGGGCGTGCATAAGTGCACCAGTGTGCCTACCGTCCCTGTCCTAATATTCCCTTTTATTCATATCCATTTCATTTATTCATAATCATGTTTATACTAATATCTGTTATATAATATATGCTTGACTAAATAGATAGATAGATAGATAGATAGATAGATAGATAGATAGATAGATAGATAGATAGATAGATAGATAGTCTAACAAAGAGAAAGGCTAAGGGGGATATAACAGCAGTCTTCTAGTACTTGAGGGGCTCTCACAGAGAAGGAGGGGTTGTCCTATTTTCCAAAGTACCTGAAGGCAGGACAAAAGTATTGGGTGGGAGATCATTAAAGAGAGCTCCAACTTAGAACTAAGGATAAATATCCTGATTGTGAGAACAGTTAATCAGTGGAATGAATAATCTCCAGAAGTTGTGGGTGCTCCATTACTGGATGTTTTAAAGAAGAGGCTGGACAGCCATTTGTCTGAAATACCGTAGTAGGATCTCCTGCTTGAGCAGGGGTTGGACTAGAAAACCTCTAAGGTCCCTCCCTACCCTATTATTCTATGTTCTAAGAGTCTTCCCCTGTTCATGGATTTAGCCCCTCTATGTCACCTCAAAGGTCCTTAAGAGATTTTTCAGTTATGGAATGAAAAACATTGGTGCTACTTTTTACATGACTGTAGCTGACCTCCCATACACATGTTGAAGTTAGTGTTTCTCAACCTTGGCAATTATAACATATATGAACTTCAACTCTGGCTGTTGAGATCCACATATCTTAAAAGTTGCCAGGGTGAGTTGAGAATGACTGCGCTAAAGTCTCATACTGGATGAACAAACCATTGTTGTCTTCATAAATCATTCAGTGCCCAAAGTAACCAAGCAGATTGTGGCTTAAGGATAGCAAAATTCCCACTACATGCTAAAATTATGGTTAAATTCTTACTACATGCTAACCATATTGTTGCTTTGGAGGTACAACTTACTGTATAGCCCCCTTCAGAAATTTTGATCTTCAAGACCTGTGAGTCTCCTTAGTGTGTTAAATGCACTGGGTTGTGTATATTGTAGTCTAACATATATCAAGCACTAAGTTGCCTCTCCCTGGGATAGATCAAATACTGGATTCAAATTGTCAGTAACTATCTTCACAAGGCAAACATATTGTCCACATTGTCATCATCATTATGGTTACAGACAATACCCATCAATTGTTAATCATATAATTTCACTAAATACATCTTGTCTACTTTGTACAACATGCTAGCCTCGGTTTTGGCAATTTAGGGTTTAGTATATTATAGAAATGTAACCATTATTTATAGTATGTGGATCAAGCCATAACATTAAACCATAATAGGGTTTATTTACTTGGGGTTAGCATGTTACTATAACACATAAACTTTGTTAAACCAAGTTTACCATTTCATGTGTTGAATAAACCCAACTGTTGAATGGGTTTGTTATTTGCAAGACAGACTAGCATCTGAATATTGTGTCTCTTATTTTAGTTTTACCTGTAGACAAACACAAAACAATTTAAGAAAGAATAAACCCAACAGGAATTTGAAGATTCTTCCTGTATCACGCATGCAACTATGTGTTCACTGGAAAAGATTATAAGTGCTGATGGCATTGAGATCTGGATTCTCAGAGACGTCAAGGGAAAGAGATCTTGAAACACTGAGAAATCAAAAACCCTGGAGCAGAATTCCATCATGGCAGCATCTCTTCCTGAGGTGAGAATTCCTCTTAAATGAGAAGAAAGATTCATTCAAAAGAAGGAAAAAATGTATCCCTTCAAATGTGGCCTCTTCCATGGAATATTAGGCATGTTTTTACTTCCAACAGGTTTCCAGGATTTTGGACAATGCTATCATTGTTGAAAACTGCTGTTTTTCTAATAAACATGAAAACAGTATGGTGAATTCATTGTCTAATACTCCTAGCATACTGGGGAATTCTGGGAGTTGAAGTCCACACGTTTTTAAATAGCTGAAGTTGAGAAATACTGGTCTAGTACAAAGGTTACAGATACTCCCTGTTAGCAGATAGCGTAGGAATGAAGTCAATGGTCATAGTGCATATTAACACCTTTGCAAAAGAAAATATGGATATGAAAATCTGGAATTTGAGTTGCTAGTGAATACACTGAAAGCCAGAAGCTCCCAAATTCCTCTTTATTTGTGCAAATCTAAGGGACTTCAGTGTGTGATAATGAAGTTAGCGCTAATAAATGTGTCACTCCAGTGTGAAAAATGTTAAATATCATCAACATTGATTCTAAAGAAGCTACAACCTGCTTTTCTATTCCTGATGTGCCAGATTCATTGATAAGCCACTTGGAGGAAACTTACAGGAGGAAGATATGTGGAAAGACCCCGTGTGAAGACCTAGACTTGAATGTTAGACTTCAGCTTGTGTCTACAATGATTGTACTTATAATACAGTTCTTACACAGCAAATCTCAGCCTTTTGCTACATCATAAGTAAACCCTTTGGAGAGTACCAGCTAGGATTGGCACTTGCATACAGTTTAGCTTATGTCGTTTTAAATTCAATTTAAAATGCATAAATATTATGTATTTTTTAAATACATTTTCATCTATTTTGAAAATAGAATACATTTTCAGGATGCCACATGAAGGAATGACATAGAGATAGATACACACAGAGATTGCTACATCTTTTCCCCTGATAACTTTCAAGAATTTAGGGGAGAGGAAAACCATCATTTTGTGAGAATTTGTAGAGTCCTGAGTTCCAGAAATATCAGTTGAGAATTTAAAGTATGAAAACTTATGGCGTTAAAGCCTCTCACTTCTAATAGACAAAAGAAGATCTCACATTTCATTATAGTCCCCGGCTCTATCCAGAGAAAGCTTATTAAAATCAGCAACTGCAGCTGTCTTTTCTCAATTATTGCTACAACTGATTCTATTTTGTTTTGATTTGATTTTGCTCTTCTGTCCTGGGCATCTGGCAGCTGTGAATATCTGACATTTAGACTTTTTTTATGTTTTATGTTTTCCTATGATTACCCCTTAGAAATGTTTTATTGTTATCTTTTATTGATTGGTAAAAGTTGCTGGGAGTCAGGTGGCATATAAATCACCACCACCACCACCACCACCATCTAGAAGTTAGTGGTTATTTAGCTTGCTTTTTCCACTAAAGGCATGTGTAGGAGAAATTCAGTGGAAACACAAGCAGGGAAATCTTGTGGGGGGAGGTTTCAACTCAAGGACTGAAAGGCAAGGAGGAAACCTGTGGGAGTCACAGTACTTAATTATCTTCACTAAAAGACATTGTAGGAGGACAGCCATGTTAGTTTGTAGTGGCAAAAAAAATCAGCAAAAATCTGATAGCACCTTTTCTAATGTAATTACAAGGTCTAAGCATTGTTAACTAATAAGCATAATAGAGAATATTTGGGGATAATGGTCAGAACAGATCCAGGCTGACCGTACTATGATCTGTTACCCTTTTGAGGTAGCCCAGGCAAGAGGCACAACGATGCATACTAGTTCTATCTTTATTGTAAGGTTTCATTACAAGAATCTTGCAAATCTAAAAGTATTCTTCCCTTTCTTTCTTTCCTTTTACTCTTTGGAAAATCCGGGAGGGTTCCTTCTGAAACACTTCTCACACACCACCTACTTCTGTCGACTAAAATACCTTTTGCATGATGAATGTCTGCAGCTCTTCCTCCTGTTTCCAAAGGTCATTCCCACATACCATTACATGATCAAAAAGGTGATGAAACCATTTCTGTATCAATCACAGAGGGCAGGGAGGAATAAGAAGAGCAGGGAGTATCCAGTAGGGAACAAAAATCCCCAGAGAAAATGGTAATCAACTAACAGGCATAAAATGGTAATCAAGTAACAGGCAACTTAGAACTATGCCGCCTTTGGTCTGAGGTAAGCATAGCACACAAAATTATATGGTACAATGTCCTACCTGTCAATGACTACTTCAGCTTCAACCACAATAATACACGAGCACACAATAGATACAAACTCGAGGTGTACCGCTCTAAACTCGATTGCAGAAAATAAGACTTCTGCAACAGAGTGGTCAATGCCTGGAGTGCACTAAGTAACTCTGTGGTTTCATCCCCAAACCCCCATAACTTTAACCTTAGATTGTCTACTGTTGACCTCACCCCATTCCTAAGAGGTCTGTTAGGGGCGTGCATAAGCGCACCAGCGTGCCTACTGTCCCTGTCCTAATGTCCCCATTTATTCATATCCACTTCCTGTGTTTATAATCATGTTTATACTTATATCTGTTATCTTATACGTCTTTGACAAATAAATACATACATACATACTGTACATACATACATACATAAATAAATAAATAAATAAATAAAATATGTTCTTGTTCTTTTGATTAATATTCTCTTGATGTCAGCCCTCCAAGAGAACCCAAACCTGGAAACGGAAGACTTGCAGGCTAATACAGTACTGTTATTATCACAAGATTATACAGGGAGTTGTCGACCTACGACCACAATTGAGCCCAACATTTCTGCTGTTAAGCAAGACAATTGTTCAATGAATTTTGACTACCATTTTACTAGCATTCTTGCAACAGTTGTTAAGTGAATGACTGCAGTTGTTCAGTTAGTAGCACAGTGATTAAGTGAATCTGGCTTCTCTATTGACGTTGCTTGGCAAAAGGTTGCAAAAGGTGATCCCGTGACCCCAGAATACTACAACCATCATAAACATGAGTCATCTGCCAAGCTTCTGGATTTTGATCACGTGATATCGGGGAGGTTGCAATGATCATGTGTGAAAAATGATCATAAGTCACTTCAACTTCAAATGGTCATTAAATGAACTGTTGTAAGTTGAGGGCTACCTGTAATAACAGAATCTTGAAAGTCGTCCCCCCACATCATGAGCTGGTCTCCCCACATCATGAGATGGACATGTCTGAGATGCTTTCTCACATTACATTTCTGCCCTGGACTCAGATTTCTTTTATCTCACCATTGTCTTGGTTATAGCTAGCTCTTCCTCCAGTTCCTCAGTTATTCCATCTGCCCATTACACAAAATAAATATTGAAGGATGAACGTATTTAGAAATGGGTGTTTTCAAATTGACAATTACCTTTCATCCTGAGCATCATGATAAAAATTACAAAAAACAAATTAAATTATTCACATCTGTTTTCACTGTAAACAACATACTTTGAGAAAAGAACCATTAAAAATAGTGGGGAGAAAGCTGTCTTTGCAGGATCAGAATAGTTGAAAATCTGCCCTGGCATTATGCATTGGTGATAATATCGATTAATTGATTATATACCATCAAATCAAGGTTGACTCTTAATAGATAGACCTTCTCCACTTGGCCTTTCATGTCTTCCCACGATGTACTCCTCACTGCTACAATTGCATCCATCCAGCTTGCTATAAGTCATTCTCTTCTTTTTCCTTCCACCTTTTGCACCATTATGGATTCCTTAAGGGAGCTCAGTCTTCACATAATATATCCACAATATGCTAGTGTCTGTATACTGGTATCAATATACATAATTGATTACCGGTAATTAATTGTCTTATACATACCGGTAGTTAATATAGTCTACTATGCTATTCCCTCTTGGTTACTTGATATATAATGATATCACTATGTAAATCAATAAGAGTCCTTTCTACAGGCTGTTGCGTAAAGCTTATGTTCTAAGATATAAATGTTTCATTTTTGTTTGCACTGCAATAAAAAATGATTTCAGTATAAAATAGTACGTATAACAACATTCATGAGTTTTGTAGCAGAAACTAATTGTTGTACTGTTTTTAATTAAGAGAATTGGCAATATCATTCTTCATAGTATTTGCACAATGTATCAAAGCTTCGTTTAGGCCCTTTCTCCTGGATTTATGACAATTGCAGAGGTTTTCTTCCCCTATATTGCTTTTGGTGCTCTACCTTGAAAGCATATCTGCCCATATGATCATAGATTGGGACTTCCCAAATTGTAATACAGTACCTTTCTTTAGAAGCACTGTATTATGTTATGTCTCAAGGTAAATGCCCCACAGTAGAACAGCATGTGCCTTCTTAATTGCTATACATTTCAAATTAGTAAAGGAGAACTCAAATTAACTCTTGGCAAAACAACAGATTGGAAGCCTGGACTCAGTAGGAAAAAAGCATTTGTATTTTTTGCAAACCCTTTCATAAAATCCCCATTTATTCGGTCCAGGTCTAAAATAACTTGTGGGAGTCTATAATAGTTCAGTTTTTCCATGGTTGCCTGGCAATAATCCGTCAACCCTGTTGCTTGGAGATATCCAATCTACATAGTTTTTAATATAAATGAACTATAAATCATATGATGTAGTATAATAATTTGCAATGTAGTAATTGATAGTCTGCAATTCTTGCATACGAGAACTATTCTATCCTGCACAGCTTATGTTAGCCACTGTACATGGGTGTTTAATGTTTGTATGACAGGTTAATTCCCCCCTCCTCCAAATTGTTTTAATTATTTTCATAATCCTTCTGGGTATGGATATGTAATTGCCAGGATAGGTACAAATATATTAAAAAAAGAATGCTTTAAAACAAAAACCCTGTACTCATTTTTATGTTTTATTTCCCACACACACACAACAATTCCATCAACACCTATGCATTAGAAAAATGATACACTTCTAACAGTCATCAATATAGTATACTTTCCAAAATAGGGAACCAAACAGTAACCCTGGTCCTCTGATGTTACATATGGCTATAAGACATAAAACAATGTTAATACATGTGTTTTATTTTTTTAAATAAACTTTCAAAAGATTCAGTGGTGAAGACTATGTGTCAGAATGGTCGCACAATTGGCAACTCCAAATCTCAACCAATGAATGCTCTGTCTTACACATTGGCAACAAAAATCAGAACACCAATATGGGCGGATACGACCTCATAGATGACCCACACTCTGTCAAGGATTTAGGAGTACTCATCTCAAATGATTTAAACCCAGAGGTCACTGTAACAGCATTGCAAAAAAGGCATTAAGAGTTGCTAACCTAATCTTGTGAAGCTTCTTCCCTGGTAACATTGAACTGCAAACTATGGCATACAAAACCTTTGCCAGACCAATTCTCTAATACAGCTTGTCTGCCTGGAAATTTAAATTTTCCCATTTGATTTTTAAAAGAACACTGCATCCATACTATAACCAGTTCTGATAGAAAGTTCTCTCTGAATGAAACTAAATATTTGGATTGTTTAATTGGGGTTTTACCTGGAGTATTGTACTGTGATTGATAGCAGCAAGGTGGATGGACTCAGCTACAGTGATGATGGATACACTATTGGAAGATCAGGTTAATCTATCTATCTAGTTGCTAAGAATCTATGGAGATTCTCAATCATCCAGGTCATGGATGTCCCAAAAGGCTGTTTTCCAAAAGGCAAATGCACTTTCTTGTGTTTTTCCCCCCTTGAAAACATTTTGTGTCTCATTCAAGAAGCTTCAGAACTGAAAAAACGTCTTGGATGAGAACTGAAACTTTTCAAGGAACAAAACAGGAAAATCCAGTTGCCTTTTTGGAAAGCACCTTTGGAGTAGTTGCTATGAGTTAACATTGGCTTTATGGCACATAATGCATTGTATGTTCCTTATATAGCAAAGTACTGGAAAGTGACCAATGACCCATTATCTTTTAATAATCAATCTGGATGGAAAAACTGATTAGCTTGGCTTCTAATATGGATAAACATCCATTTTATAAAAGCTAAACACATACTTATGTACTGTCTGTCTGTCGGATAGAACTATCATCTATCTAAGAAATTAACACAGTAGCTTCTATTAAATCAACACGGACCCAGATTGCTAGGGGCAATATGCTGACTCTGTAAACCGCTTAGAGAGAGCTGTGAAGCACTGTGAAGTGATATATACAGTAAGTCTAAATGCTATTGCTATTGCTATCTGAAAGCAGAATCTTCAAGCAGAATGTTACTTGTCGTAAACAGAAGGACTGTTATGTTCTATGTGCTCTATAAAGCTCTGTGTTCTATGAATATGTGGTTAAGATGTACTTTCATAGCAGGGGTGAAATCCAGCAGGTTCTGGAGAACCAGTAGAGGAAATTTTGAGTAGTTCGGAGAACCAGCAAATATCACCTCTGGCTGGACACAGAGTAGGGTGGGAATGGAGATTTTGCAATATTCTTCCCCTGCCACGCCCACCAAGCCACACCCACCAAGCCACACCATACCCACCAAGCCATGGCCACAGAACGTGTAGTAAAAATTTTTGGCTTTCACCACTGCTTCATAGGTATATGTATGAAGCATAACACTACTTAACTTTGCATTGTCTTATATAGGACATTCTCAGCTCTACTTTTGGAAGATGATTGCAACCTAATACATACTAAGAGGAATTGCTATTATTTCTCTATGTAGCTCATAGCTAGATGGGAGTTTTAAAGGAATTTTATCCATATCCCTTTTTGTAGTTTTTTTGTTGATACAGTATGGCTAGGAATATCCAGATATTGGAATACTGGATGTTTTTAAGAAGAGATTGGACAACCATTTGTCTGAAATGTTACAGGCTTTCCTGCTTAAGCAGGGGGTTGGACTAGAAGACCCCAAAGGTCCCTTTCTACTCTGTTACTTTGAATAGAAAAACTGGAACACACACACACACACACACACACAAAGATGACCATGAGAGGACAAGAAAGAAATTTAAAACTAATTCTGTGCTGCCATTGTTGGTCACCCAGATTTTTGCAGTCCAGTTCTCACAGTCCTAATATAGGTGCATTTCTAAAGGCAGAAATTGCAATGTTCCATGTGTTTCAGAGGGATGAGGAGAAGAGAAAGGAAATGGTTACTCTTGTTGTCCTCACTTTTTTTTTTAGATTTTTACTCCACCCTTTTTATATATGCAATTCAAGGCAGCATATATATACCAGTACTCCATCCTCTTCCTCTTTTCCCAACAACCCTGTGAGGTGAGTTGGCCCAAAGTCACCCAGCTGGTTTTTCATACCTAAGGCAGGACTAGAACTCACCATATCCTGGTTTCTAGGCCAACCCCTTAACCATTATACCAAACTGGTTTTCTATCATTGGCTCCACCTTGGCCAAAAAGTAGCAGCGGCAACAGTGTTGCAAAGTAAAGCTATTTTCTTTTTTACAGCTTACTGTTTATGTTCAATATAAATATGCTTGCTTTACATTTTTAAAAGTTATCAGTGCTAGTTCAGGCAACAAAGGTTTCATTCAAATGATTAGGGAATTTTTGTATGCTTCTTTAATTTAGAGACATTCCTCAGGCTACATTAAGAATACAGTTCCACGTTTTCATTTTTAAATTAGCTTCATGATACTTTTCTGGAAAGATGTTAATATGTTATTTCTTTTTTTATTTAAACATTTTGGCAGGCAGCACTCAGAATGTGCCACTCCATTACAGATTTGCTGAAAACCTTGTTAGAAAAAAGGGGGAAGCAGGAAGATACCACTATCCAATGATGGCAGACAGTAATCAAGCTGCAGTTATTTGTAGAACCAATTGTCACATCTTCGCAGAAATCTCGGAAGGCGGGTTTATAAGGCTGGATCTAATTATAGCCAATCTTGGCGGGGGTGGGGGTGGGGTGTCAGGCTTCTTGCGGCCTTTCTTGCCCTTTGTAGTTCAGAGGAGAAGACTCCACATCCCGTCATGCAGCAGGGGAAGGACCGGAGCCGGAAGCGTTGGCTATTCTGCCGTCCGCCCCGCGGATGGGCGGGAGCGGCGGAGGAGCGGCGGCTGTCGGGGCGTCGCGAAGGCAGAAGCGGCTTCACCGGTGGCAATCCAGGCCGAGCGGCCAGGACGGGGGAAGGTATCCAGGGCTGGAGCCGCTCCCAACCCCCCGTGCTGCGGGGCAAGATGCCCCGCCGGAAGCAGCGCCACCCGCAGCCCGTCAAAGGTCAGCGCCGGGTTGCCGGGCTCACCCTGGGGACGCTGTGCCGCATCTCCGTCCGCCTCGTTTGTGTCTGGGCGGCGGGGGCTCCGGCTGTACGTCTCTCTCCCTGCCCCTGTCGGGGGGGGGGGCGGGGGCGGTCTGGCCGATTGACTCCCGGACCCCTTGGTCTAAGCTGACCACTGTGCTGGGCAGGAGGGGAGGAGTCCCGCCTCTTTGGAGTCCTTCCTCGTTCGATGGGGTTGGCTCTCTGGCCAGGATCAGGGCAATTAATTCGCCCTCCCCTTCGAAAGAGAGGCAGGGCGACGCCAGCAGTTTGTGCGGAGCATTAGCCGGTGGGGGGGGGGGAACCCCCAGATTCTCATACGGCCGCATTCTGCTCTGTCTATTGTAGTGGACGTTCCTGGTGCTCCAGCCGAGCCGTCAAGAGAGGAGAGCCCGGCGCCGCAAGCCAGCTTCCTCTTAAAGCAGGAGCTGTCCCTGTCCCTGGAGGACGAAGAGGACAGCAGCGCTCCGATTCTGGCCTTCGAAAAAGACTCCGAAGGTGGGTTCGGGTCCTGGCTTGGGCAAATCGGAATAAGGGGTGTAAGATTGGGGGCTTGTGTGGGAAGAGGGAGGGGTGGGGGGGGGGCGAGGAGTTGTGCCTAGGAAAAGAAAGGGCCTCTTGGATCCTTCCCGTTCGAGTTGCCAGGAATTTTGGATCTAGTCAGCGGGTCTAGTATGCAAAGCCAGCACAAGTCTCTCCACCGCCTTCTTACTTTTTTCAGTACTGTTTGGGTGTCATCTTTTCTGAGTGGGAAAGTTGGGTGTGTTTAGTGCCAGGCAGAGCATCCCCCAGGAGAGGGACCTGTAGCTAGTAGAAAGGCTTGTAAATGATGGCAAGGATTTTAGTTATGAGGAAAAGGGTCCTGGAGTTTAGCCTCCCCTACACATGGTAACCCCCTATTGTACCAGCAGGCGAGGGAGAGGACAAAGTGAGGATTCCCACAGCTGCCCACCTGATGTCCCCTCCTTGTGTGCTGCAGACTCCCTCGGGGGGACACCTGGACTGCCAGCTTACACGCTGAGTGATGAGGATCTCCCGTCTCTGTGCCAGGCCCAGGACGAAGATGGAGAGAATGAAAGGCCGGGCCGGGCTTGCCAGCATTGTGGCCTGCCTAGTCCTGGTTCTACTCCCTGCTGCCCCTCTGAGGTAGGGGACGAGGAAGGCTCCCCTAAGGGGCGTGTAGTCTTTTCCTGCCAACTGTGCCCCTTTGCCTCACACTACTCCAGCCACCTCAAGCGGCACATGAAGACTCACAATGGCGAGAAACCTTACCGCTGTCCGCATTGCCCGTATGCCTCAGCTCAGCTGGTTAACCTGACACGCCATTTACGAACCCACACTGGTGAGAAGCCCTACCACTGCCCCACCTGCCCCTTCGCTTGCAGCAGCCTTGGCAACCTCAAGAGACACCAGCGGGTCCATGGCCAGGAACGTCCAGTGCGCTGTAGCTCCTGCAGCTGCCACTGTGTCCAGGGGAATTCCCTCCAGCACCACAGCGCGGGCATCCAGGGGGAATCGGAGGCAGAAATGGAGGGACCACCCATTGCAGATCAGGAGACAGGTACATGATGGAAATGGCAAGGTAGAATTCACAGCCTTGCAAAGGGAGGGAATATACATAAACTTTCAGTGGGGGGGAGGGGGAAGAGGGAAAAGCTTTACAAATCTTGACACACTGATAGTTCTCAGCAGCTTTTGGAGTCTAGCAGAGTTGAGGCTCTGCAAGGAAGTATGCTGACCCTTACTCCAGGGGTGGGTTGTGAATATTTTTGCTGCTGGTTCGCTAATGGTTGCACTGCGTGTGTGTGCGTGAACCGCGCACAGCGCGCACACACGCACACACAGCAATCAAAAACTAGCTTCTGCGCATGCGCAGAAGCCAAATCCAAGATGTCAGCGCCCATGGAGACACCGATGAAACCAGCTCTGTGACGTCACCACAGAGTTACTAACGGTTCTATAGAACCGGTAGGAACCCACCTCTGCTTTACTCTCTAGGGGTTTGGTTGCCCCTCTTCTAATTTTAATTGTGACAGCAGTATTCTACATTAGGCTTATAGTACATCAAGAGTTAAGGAGAGCATTATGCAAATTGGTTTGTGCTCTGTATGACAGTGAAGGAAGTAAGTTACATTTGGTTCCAGTAATATCCAGTTAGAGCATTTCTGCTTATTGCTATTTTTCTTCCACAGAGCCACCACCATTGCTGCCTAGCTCCCCATTTCTGCAGGCGGAAGACTCTAATACGGTTCTTCCCGAACTGCTCTTCCCGTTCACGTGCAGGGCATGTGGATTGGTGCTACAAGCTGACGAAGGCTTGGGTGAGCCAGTGTGTGGGCGTTGCAGCCTGGCAGTGCTGGGGGCTGAACCAGCCTCACCGAAAGGCTTCTCCTGCCAGTTATGCCCTTTTATTACCACCTATCCTAACCATCTGGCCCGTCATATGAAGACGCACAGCGGAGAGAAGCCCTTTGCCTGTGCGCTCTGTCCATATGCCTCAGCCCATCTGGACAACCTCAAGCGACACCAGCGGGTGCACACTGGTGAGAAGCCCTACAAGTGCCCCCTATGCCCATATGCCTGCGGCAATCTTGCCAACCTCAAGCGCCATGGACGCATCCATTCGGGGGACAAGCCTTTCCGCTGCCGTCTCTGCCCGTATTCGTGCAACCAGAGCATGAACCTCAAGCGCCACATGCTGCGGCATACAGGTGAAAAGCCCTTTCAGTGCCGCATCTGCCCCTACACTACTGGCCACTGGGACAATTACAAGCGCCACCAGAAGGTGCATGGGCAGGGCCTGGCAGAGGAAGGAGGGCCTGGTCCAGACAGTAGCCTGACCTAATGATGCTGAAAGACTCCTTGAGCTTCCAACTCTCATTATAGTTGCCTGCTGTCAAGCCTATGTAAAAGATTGACTGGGATGTGCAGGAGAAGGAGCTGTATGTACTTGCAGGAGCAGCAGTACCACCTTACTTTTTAAGAAAGTATTATTTCCTTTGCTGAAAAGCACCTGGGGGGGCCTTGCCCTATCCAGTGCTTCTGTCCATAGGAAGAAAAAGGCATCTGCTCTGCAGACCGTTCTCTGAAACTGTTGCTCTGCGGGACAGCTGGAACCTGCAGAGGAGGAGCTCCTTTGTCCTCTTTTGTCTTTTTTGTGCCTCCCCTCTCTAGTCCTTTAATTGTGGTTGCTGCTTGAATCTGTGTAATTTATATGGTGTATTAATGCATTAAACTGTTTTCTTATCTGGCTTTATTTTGGCTGGCAAGAGCAGCTGGAGACGAACTGGAGAACCTGATCACAGTGCAGTTGTGCTACTGCTGAACTGGCCTGTGTGAGCTTGTTTACGTCAGGCATACTGTATGCCTTCTTTTCGCCATCTTATTTTCAGCAGGAGAGGAAAACTGATAATGTGGTTTCAGTAATGTGGCCTCCACTGTGTCCATAACCGTTACCTTAGCATTTTTGCTTGAGTACGCGGCTCTAGTGCCAAGATGTTGGAGCAGGAAATTGGATGCAGTAGAGAGAAGGGCTCACAAGATTTATTTCCAATCATGATTTATTTAATCATTGTCACAAACATTTGTTAATGTTCAAATGTAAACAGCAGGTAGATAAACAAGATTACAAGTCTAGCGGTTATAGTTAAAAGTCTACTGTGAGCATCAAGAGTTGTGTTTGCTCTTTTGTGCAAATGTCCACTCTACCCTAGTTTGGCATGTATGAAGCTGAAGCTTACTAGCCAGCTCTGCAAATTGCCTCTGCAGACAGAGACTCTGGCAAAGGACACACAGCCAGCTGGGGGCTGAGGCACATCAAGATCAACCCGCAAGCAGGTTATACATTCCACAAAGATCTTTTGGGCAAAGCAGGGCATTTAAAGGTCCTCATCGCCAATGCCCTCAAAGGCATAGTTTCCATGGAAATCATTCGCCCCAATGTCATTTGAAGAGCTGGAATAGCTGATGGCCCGTAAGTTGACAGAGCCCAATTTGCTCTGGATAAGGGAGAGAAGAGGTACAAATTAGCAAGAGCCATGCCATGATAGATCACATTTTCCCATAAGGATAAGAGGAGTAAATTACTCACCGAGACTTTTGTAATAGGGTCCCTACTACCATCAGGAGAATCCTAGCAAAACACACAGGTATGTTAAAGGAGAAAAACCAATGGAAGGGAAAAGGAAGAAGCAGAGATGACAGGATCTACCTACCAAAAGAGGAGGTGACTTCACTGCTTGCTGACTGTCTGAACGCTGTAAGGCTCCAATGGTTCGTCTGCGGAACATCTATGGAAGGAGAGAGTATCGAGATGCTTGGAGGCACCCATCCTAACATACTGCTTTTGTACATGGCCAGGAAACAAATTTGACCTAGCCATCTCCACCAAAGGGATAAGAAGCCGAGCCTCACCTTACGTATGCTTCCTCCAGATTTCTTCACCATCAGCTCATCCACCATGGACTGCAAGCAGATGCTCAGCATTATAGCCTAAGAGATGAGAGAGAAATGTTCTTCTCTGCAGTATTATCCCAACTGACGGAGCCTTGATTTTGTAAACTTAGGATAGGGAAAAAACAAATTTGATACCGGAGTTATGATTGGGAAGCGAATAAGAATAAAATTGAGCTTGTTTCCATTTGTGATATTCGAAGTGCGTTATTTGTAAGGAGAATAGATCAGTAAAGGAATCTGCATTGAGTGGGGTAGTGGATCAGATACCCATGCAGTTTACTAGTTTCAAAGATCAAAATGTAAGAATTCATCCAGGATATAATTATCTCTCCCACACACACACAACACAAACATGCACCCTACCTGCGGACTGGAGATGGTGACCCACTGCAGACGGTCTTTGCTCATCAGATACTCAAAAGCTAGTTCCAATTTCACCTCTGACTTGCCAGAACTTGTGCCTGATGTCCCGTTGTGTACAGGGACCTAAAAAAAAAAAAAAGCAGTCTAATGATTGCTTATGAGTGAAGCAGCGGGAGGGGAATATTGAGACTGGAAACCTCTTGGTTTGCCTGCAAGTGTCGAAGCTTCTTCCCCAGCCTCTAGGAAATTCACAGACAGAAGGGAGACACAGAGAAAGTGCTCCTCCCTCAAAGCAGAATAGGCCATCCTCAACAAGGCAGAGACACGATCTGACTCATGTGTTAGCTCACCGAGGAAGTAACTCGCCAACAACGCATTCGTGTCACTTTGAAACTCCCTTCCTTGATCTGGTCATTGGGTAGCTTGACCTGGAAATTCAGTTCGCTATTGCCTGCTCCAACAATGACATGACAGCCTTTCTCAGGGAAATCCGTAATACAAGGGTCAAATTTGAGATAGCCATAATACTTGAGGGTTTGTGCCAAGCGGATGAACTATAACAAAAGAGAGAACATTCACAGGGAAGCTTGTGATTTTTGGATGTATAAATTTCATTACAGCTAGCTGGGAACGAAACAAGGTAATGTAGATTGACTCACACTGCATAGGCAAAGGAAAAATGGAAACCTACCTCTTTTTTAGAGACTTTTTCCTGTAAAGATTTAAGCTGACGGTGCTGTTCCTTATTGGCAAGGATCCAGCCCCGTTCAATATCTGCAACTGTCTGTGAGGAAACAGAAATGGAGGAAGAGGAGAAGCAAATGCTGCTGCTTGCTTGCCCACCACCCATCTTCCTCCCCGTCACTCAATCTTGGTGCCTGACCTGAGCATATAGCAGATTTAGTCCTACTCGCTGCTCCATGACATCATCATCAAAGGCAGAGTCCCAGTAGCTGGGGAGGAGGAAGAGGAAAGAGATTGCAGAGGCAAGCCATTAATGGGTCTTCACTCAACTATTATTTGGCTGGGATTGATTATATTGACTCCTACCCTTTGCACATTTCTTACCTCTTGCGCAACAGAATCTTGTATTCAGGGTTGCGGAGGCTGGTGACTGATACATAAGGAAGCTCAAATTCTTGCAATTTCCGGATGACTGTAAAAGATGACAGTTCAGAGCCAACCATGCATCATGCCTCAAACCTATCCCTAGACACAGGCAGATACACACGCCTGCCTGCCTGCCTTTCCTGGCAGGCAGACTGGTTTTTTCTCTGCCATTATAGCAAGTGCAGCAAGAGGTTAACTCACAGGAAAATGCTCCATCCTTGGCTTCACGCACAAGGAACAGATGGAAGTAGCCAATCAAATCTTCCGGCAAGTCCAACTTCAAGGCCACAGCCTACAAACAATGGAAAGATAAGCCAGATGCTGAACTCTTTCCTCTTAACAGCAACTTAGGCAAAGGCTACATTAAATATTGCCACTACAGGGGGGCTTGGTACAGGCCATTAGGTCTTGGAATAAAGTAAACGGTCACACTGAGTCTTACTGTAAGAAAAGGAGAGGAAGTACAATGGGCATATAATCTCTCCTCCATTTCTTTCTCAACATGAACCATTCTTTCTGGGAAAGCCTTACCTCCAGAACATCTTCTGTTTGGTCTGAGGTAAGAATTGTGACTTTCACCTTCTGCCCATTGGATAAGAGCACATCTAGCTGTACCTCTTCAGTTGGGATCTGCTGGGTTTCCTGGAAATGCACAGGGCTCCAATCATTTTCTCCACCTGGCATATACTTTGCACTTTCCATTTACCCATCTCCTTACCTGCTGGGCTTTTCGTAGAAAGCTATTGAAGATCTCACTAGCTCCCAGCAAGGGGTCCTGCCGTACTATGGATTAATAACAAATAATATCAGCAAGAACACCTGCTTGCAAATGCATGCATACTATTTTTCCTTGATTTGCCCAACAAAACGTACCTGCTTGCATATATTTTTCTAGTTGTTCCCGCCGCTGCTCCACTTCCACTGGGGTGAGGGTGAAAATCTTTTTGGGAGGAAAGGCTGGTACTACATTAGTTCCATATTCCTTCCTTAGCTGCAGAAAGAAAAGCAGAGTTCATTTTCAGGCAGCAAAATCCCATTTTGCTACTACCAGAACTTTGGTAATGAGATATATACACCCATTTTTTCTTCCTCGTGTTTTTCTGCAAGTATATTTTTTCCTTTTTTCAATTCAACATGTGGCTCTACCATTGGCTATGATAGGAATTGACCGACCGGACTATCACCCAAGCCTGATAATGTGGGCTGAGAATGACCCAAGGTCACCCCACTCAGCTAACTTTCATGCCTAAAATGGGACTATAACTAACAATCTCCTGGTTTCTAGCCTGGTCCTTAACCACTTGACCAAACTGCCTTTCTTAGTTACATACATTAATTGAATTAATAAAACACTATTCTAATAGAAAGGCTTTTAGTGAAATGCTGCTAGCTTTCCACAAAGGAGCAATTCTGGCAATTTCTTACATACATGCCTCCATGCCTCACCTGTTCATGCAAACCAAGCAGCTGGCTGTATCGCACCTGGCAGTGCAGAACACCATTGACATGAATGCTGTAGGCCTGTTGGGGACGGAAGGAAAAGGAATCATTAGGGAATCTGTTTATGGGAATCTGTTTATCCCATTCCCAGAGATACAACGGGAAACGGTACTATCTGCTATGAATCGCATAGTACTAATTCCACAGCTGCATGAAGATTCAAAGAAGGAACAGATCTTCTAAACTAAGAATTCACTAATCCCTTTCTGGTCCTTAAGAGTCCATTATAAGGCACGAATACTACTTGCTATTCCTACAAGGGGAGGCAATTGCCTAAAATAAAAAAAAGGCTGCAACAAAAACAGACTCTTAGATTATCCGCCATGCAATGCAGAAAATCTGCATGAAGCAGAAGTTATAAATCTTAGTGAAGGAGCATCCAGGCCTCAAATAGATATGCCTTTCAATAACATTTTAAAAACTAAATTTTGTAACCAAAATTTGATGACATGGTACTATAACTGTACTATAAACTGCAAGCCTGAGTTAAAGAGATGGGTATCGGTAAGATGTATGAGCCCATTTACTGAACTCTATAGCTTTGCACGTTATTCAAAGTAACCTTTCTGTATCGAACAGAAACAAAAGATGAATTGCACCTACAATGAAGGGTTATCTGGGTTTGCTCCTGGACTTAGTACCCAGGAGTAATTATAGAATCCATAATTCCTGGTTATGCAAGGAATCTTTCCCATGCCAAAAGACTGTCAATAGAAAGTATCTCTTCTTAAAAACAGTGTTTATCATTCTTTCTCTGAAATGCCCAAAGCCTCTTTAACAGAAACAAAAGATGAATTGTTTTGAAACACCCAAAGCCTTTTTTAACCAGGAAAGAAAAAAACCACTCAAAATAATTCAAGGAGAGACTCTCTTAACTAAAAGAAGTGCTTTTCCGTGGCAAAATGCCTCTACTTTGCTTCCCTCTAGTTTTTTCTCCTTGTTATGGTCTTTGCATCCTCCTTGGGGAGTCCTAAATCATTCATATATATATATATATATATATTTGTTTTTTGAGGTTTTCACGGGTGCCTGTATGTAGGTATTTTGTT
>JANHFT010006196.1:166284-178717 GCA_032467955.1 Pseudoxenodon macrops | reverse complement strand
CAGCAGATTAAATATACCTGATGATGGTAAATGTGATTTTACCGAAACGTTGTGCTAATGGCACCTTTGATTCTACAAGGGAAAGAACCCGAACAACAAAATACCTACATATATATATTTGATTTGAATTTTGAGTTGGAAAGAAAAGGAGACCAAGATCTGGGTCGTGACTCCCTCACAGCTGGCGGCTACAATTCCCCCCCTCCCCCTCCCGGGGCCCATCCTGGCGCCTGCTGTATCTGCTGGCTTCAAGACTCAGCGCGGAGGGAGAGGTAGGCTGAGCAGAGTTTTTGCGGAGGAGAAGCGAAACCACCCATTCCAACCGGGCGCTCTTCCCACCCCCTCCGGGTTCTCCCGAAGAGCCCGAAGGCGCCCTGCAGCCGCTGCAAGAAAAACAGCCCAAAGGCACCAAAGCGAGTCGCCCAGAGTGTAAATCGCACTTCGATGCCTTTTCCAGATGTTAATCCCAAAGGAGGGGGGGGAGGGAGGGAGCCCGGGGAACTCTGCGCCCCGCCTCCAGGAGCTTGACACTCGCCACGTAGGCCGCAGCGCTGCCGCTATCCCCGGCGCGGGTCTCGGTCTCGGGGATGGAGAAGTGCATGGCCGCTTCCACCTCCGTCCGCAGCTGCTGTCGCCGCCGCCGCCGCCGCTACCTTCGACTCGGGCCGGAACTGGACTCCGACGTAGCCGCCATCTTGCGGGCGGAGAGAGGGAGGGAGGCACCACTGTGGGCGGAACGGAAGGAGGAGGACCGGGAGAAAACTCGTCTCTCCCTTTTTTGTGTTGTTGTTTTTTTGGCCGCCGGTCATCCCCCGGCCCTCTCCGTGGATGGTCTGACCCAGGAAAGACCAAGTGGTGGTCAGAGAGGGAATATTGAAAGCGAAGATGTCGCTCAGTCTTGGCCAGGTTCACTTTTACCTCGACAGATCGGGAATCCCCCCCCCCAATTTGGAATAAGGGAGGTGAACCGCCCCTTTAACACACACACACACACACACTCACAGAGGCAACTCGTAGCACGTAGAAGTCAAGCGATACATGCACAACCAGAGGGTAACATTGGCCGCTAAGTGGTCTCGGAGCCTACTTTACACCGCGGCCCGACGGGGTATCAGGGGTGGCCACTGCCCCTTTCTCTCCTCACCTAGGCGCAGTACGACGCCCTTCCAGCGAGGTGGGTCAGCAGCGGAAAGAACAAAGCCTCTTATTAGGGACGGACGGACTGAACAGGGCTACCGGTCTGCAAAAACCCGGCCAAACAATGCTGGTCTGGATTTTTGCAGTCGCGGTTTTCCCTATTGATTTTTATTTTTTTTATAACACGGGATAATCAGGATAGCCGTTACTGTCACCTGCGAGCTGCTTTGCGAGCTGCAAATCAAGCCAGTTTGCAGGGGGCCGACAGGTTCTCTCCGTCTGTCAACCGGCGCCTGAAAGCCCGGGCGATCAGTTCCGAGTAGATTGCACCACGCACCGAAGACTCTTAAACGGCGTCGGCACAGTGGGCTCCTTCAGCAAATCGTAGAGCTGCGGCGGCTGTCTTTCTTTAATACGTGGCGGTGGGGAGCAACAAAATAAAAAGAGTTCGCTTGGTATTAATTGCACAATAACCGAACACAGCCATTGCGATGTATTAACCCGAGCATTTGCGCGGTGTGTGGAGCGAGGCAAAGACACGCCTGCCCATCAGCAATCATCCTCCGCAT
The DNA here is from genome assembly GCA_032467955.1 of Pseudoxenodon macrops. NCBI lineage: Eukaryota > Metazoa > Chordata > Lepidosauria > Squamata > Pseudoxenodontidae > Pseudoxenodon > Pseudoxenodon macrops. The sequence continues at coordinate 177,011 of JANHFT010006196.1, read as the reverse complement.
CGCAGCAACAGACACCCGCGGACACCCACGGACACCCACGGGGCGAGCTGCCACCCGCACCGCGCTCCCGAGTTGTTGTTGTTGTTTTTCCCCCAATACAGCCCGCTGGACAAAGGAAGAGGGGTGGCTTTTCGGTCCTCTGCCCAATCAACTCCTCTCCGTCCTCCGTGAGACCACAGCTAAGTCACCTGGGTGTCCGGGTCAGTGGAGGGAAGGCGAGATGTTCCCTGCGGTTCCCGCTCCGAGCAGCAGGGGGCGCTGTCGGCTGAGGTCAGGGCGGAGCCAGCGGAGTGGCTATGGCGGAGCCGGGGAACCGCGAGGCCTCTGAGCGCAGCCAGGTACTTGGGAAAAGGGGGCGCCTGGTGGGATCGGAGGAGCCACCTGGCTGGTGGGCGGCTGTGGGAAGACGGCAGCTCTCTCTCTCTCTCTCTCTCTTTCCCCTTCGTCTTGCTCCCCTCTTTATCTGCCGTGCAGGCGCCCAGCGCGGAGGACAAGTTGCAGCAACGGAAAGAGAAGAAGCAGCAGAAGAAAAAGCGCCGCGAAGCAGAGAAGGAGCCCAAGCCGCCCCCCGATGGGCTCGCCCACCCCGGTCCCACGCCTGCTGGGCAGCTGCCTCCGCCAGGTGCCAGAGGGGCGAAGGAGGAAGGTTTGGGAGGGCTCCCTTTTTCCCACCCCACCCCGCAGTCTGAGCTGCAGAGGGAGACGAGTCGCCGGAGCTCCCGGCCGGAATGGACGGCTGGGGTAAAAGCAGCGCTGGCCTCGGCTTCTCTCGTCATCTTCTCCTCCCTTCTTCTTCGGATTTAGGGCCGGGACCCACCACACCGGGTCCTCCTGAGAAAGCCTGTGGTGGCGAACGGGCGGGCCCTGGCAAAAGTAAGGCTGAGCAGCGAGCTGAGCGGCGGGCCAAGCAGGAGGCCGATCGGGCGTTGAAGCAAGCTCGGAAGGTTGATCCGAGTCAAACAGCCGTGCCTCCCAAGCCTCGGGTAGGACCCACTGAAGCCCAGCCAGGTAAGTGTCACGAAGGAAATGTTGCTGGTGACCCAGCTAGAAAGCTTCATTTTCTGAGCTTTGCCCTCTTCTCTCCCCAGCTGTCAAGAGGCTCCCAGAACATGTGCAGGTGGATGATCCAGCTGCCCAAAAAAAGCTAGCCAAAAAGTTGGAGCGTCAGCAGGTAGGACTCCAGTCCCCATGAGGAAGAGGTGGAGATAAATAAGCTATACAAGCAGGTCTTGACTTATGACAATGACAGTTCAAAGGTACTTATTTGCTAGTTTTTGAAGTTACAATGGCCCCATCTTGCTGAAGTCATGTGATCATATTTTGGGAGCTTGGCAACCAGGTTTTACAACCATTTGCAGCATCATAGTCACTTGACTCCAATTTGCAACATTTTTGCTTGGTTTCTAGCATTTATTTCTAATGTCCTTCAAATTTCCATGCTTAGACTGGCTTATTCCCCATGTCTGCAGGTCCCTATGAGGCCAGATTATGGTGCCAAAGTTAGTCTCTTCTCCCACTTGCATCAATATAGTCGCAAAGAGTTGCTGACACAACAGATGAGGTGAGTGCATGTGAACCAAGAGAAAAAGCACTGAACCCAAAGGGGCTTTTATCATGGCACTTTGAAATGTTCATAAATGATGTTGGGAGGACATTTTCTAGGCCATTCCTAGAGAAAAGAAGAATAGAGGTCACAAAACCAAGAGCCATGTTCTGTGCTCAGTGAAATTGATCTGGTTAGATCGGAACTCTGTTCCTGCAGCCCTGTGTTGGGAAGTTTCCATACTTAGATTCCATCCTAGTACAAAGTTTTAAGGCAAAGTGCTTTGGTTAAAGTTTCCCTTCCCCTTTTCTTCCTCTGAAAGTGGTCTTCAGCTATTTCCAGATCTATATTCATCATTCTTTATAGTTTTATTCAAATCCCCTCTCCTTTCTGGTATTTCAAAAAGATGGGAGAGAAAGATGAACAAGAGTAATATTTTCTCTCTTGAAAGTAACTTGTAGTTGGGCTTTGGTGTGATGGACAATGTGCAAGAAGTGTCAGTTTTATTGGGGAGTGTTGCGATAATAACCCAGAATTTTTTTCACCTGCAGCATCCCAGTCTCCACCATCCACCCTGCAGTGGTGCGTCTTGGCCTCCAGTACTCTCAGGGCATCATCAATGGCTCCAATGCCAGGTGTATTGCACTCCTAAAAGTTTTCAAACAGGTACTGCTGAAGAAGGGAGTTAGAAGTGTTGTTTAGACCAAACTGGATCTCTTCCCAATGAAAGAACTGGTACTAAAAACAGTGAATATTATGATAAACATGTATGAAGCATCTTTACCTTCCTTAGTTTTCCTAAGGTAGTGAGTGGACTGCAAGATAGTCTCTCTTGAGTCAAGATCCAATCCTCTTGACTGTATGGTCACATGATGGCACTGACACATACCTATGTTGTTTTCCTGACGACAGTATCAAAGTAGTGTGTCAGCCACCTGCAATTTCTTTTTACATTTATTTCATTTCCATTGCTGCCCATCTCAGCAAATGACTTTGGGTGGCTCACAATTCAAAACATACATTACAATTTGCTTGTTGTTTGTGCAAGTGAGGATGCGCACACTCACCTCCTACAGCTGCGGTAGCTCAGTTCCAATCAGCTCAAGGCCTGGTAATGGGCCACGGCCCAGGGGTTGGGGACCCCTGGATTTAAATTCCTGATTAGGTAAATACATTCTCAGAAGAAAATAAATATACCAGCCATTCTGCAGGTGGAATAGTCATAGGCTTAGCTAGTTTAAAATAATTTAACAAATTCTTGGAGAAGGAAGAGATCAGTGGTTATATGCAGCTTCTTAGGTCTGAGTGAACATGTTTTGCTGGGGAGCACAAATAATACTGTAAAGGATAGCAGTTGTCTCCATTGTTTTCAGAAGGGTTCCCACAGTAGCCTCTGATTGGGTAACATGGGAAACAAGTTGCCAGACTTGGGTAAACTCATCTTGACTTGACCCTGCTGTAGGACTCCTCTCCTGTTCATGTTGGGGTTTTAGCTTTGCAAGTTTGCAGCTTCTCTTTTATCCTGTCCTTCAGGTGATTAGAGACTATACCACTCCGGCCAACGAGGAACTTTCACGGGACCTTGTAAACAAGCTGAAACCGTACATCAGGTGATTGGGAACAAGGGATTTCGCCCTTTGGACACCTGGAGGTAGAAAGGTGCTTTGATGCTGAGCTGAGTGTGTCTTACTTCTGCAGCTTCCTGACCCAGTGCAGGCCCCTCTCTGCCAGCATGGGCAATGCCATCAAATTCCTTAAGAAGGAGATCTCCTCACTGCCAGGGACCATACGAGAAGAGAAGGTGAGTTCAAACTTACACACTCGGATGCTGGTTGAAATTCATGAATGTAGCATGCAAATCCATGGTGTGCAGGGTGATGGCTTTTTTTCTTCCACTTTGCTCTCTTTCCTGGGAATGTCGTTATAAGTTCAGATTGGCATAGATCGCTAGCCCTTCATCTTGCCTATGTTTTGGTCTTTTCGGTTATTGCCCCACAATTTATTGTTCAGGCTTATCTTTTTCAATTTTGTCTAAGGGATAAGCAGGAGATCTAGCTTAGATACTGTGGGAGAGATTCATTTATCTACAGACAATTTCAAAATAATAAAATAACAATAAATAACATGCCCATATCAAAGAGTTATAGGAAGTTTATCCATTATATCAACTACAAGAAAGGAATCCAGCTGAGTATGCAGGGAGGGGACTTGGCCACACATGACCAACTGTCTCTTGGGAATAGGCCAAGGAGCAACTTCAGGAGACAATTGACAAATATGAGCGGGAGAAGATTTTTCTGGCAGCTGAAGCCATTTCCAAATTTGCCTTCGAGAAGATCAACGATGGCGACGTCATCCTTGTCTATGGATGGTATGGAGTTGTGCTTGGGGTGGGGGAAACAACAAAAACAACATTGTTGTTATCTGAATGATGCTTTTTCAGAATCTAAGCTGCTGTCCTGGATGTGAAATGCTGGTGGGAATGAAGAGAGAAAGGGGTCTGGCAGGCTCACAAGATAAAGCAATAGTATTGTTATGCAAAAAAATGGGTGATTGTAGCCAGGGCGGCAATGTCAGAAGATGCTAGATAGCCTCCTGGGAAGCTTTTGTGGATTTCATAACCTTACCTAGATCTTATGCTCTGCTCAGAGCAATCAGGGCACTTCAGAAAACTTCATCTTTAAAGCATAAAATGACTTTGGTGGAGATATGCAGGAATTGTTAGCTGGGCAAAAGAAGCTAAAGCATTTTTAAAGTTCAGAATGAGATAACATTCAGAAGTGGTTCGGGTAGACATCTGCCTAACCCACAGAACTATAAAAGGGGGGAGAGGGGAGGTATAGCATAATCAGATTTGGAAAATTGTGTTGTTATAGCTAGTCTGAACAAAAGCAGTTTCAGCTTTCCCGATGTGATTTGCCTAGAGGGGCTAATATCCCCTTATATTTTAGTTAAAGTAAAGGAAGACGAGACAGAGATTTTCAAGTCTGAGAACAAAGGCATCCTGGTTTTCCGAAAGTTGACCACATGAAATGTTGTTTGGGTTACGTTCCTCATCTGTTTATCTCTGCTCATGTTTGCTTGGTAGCTCATCCTTGGTGAGCCGCATACTCTGTGAGGCTCATGCCAATCATCGTGCCTTCCGAGTGGTGGTAGTGGACAGTCAGCCACGGTTAGAAGGCCGGGAGACACTGTGCCGCCTGGTGAAACAGGGAGTCCGCTGTAGCTACGTGTTGATTAATGCCATCTCCTATGTGTTACCTGAGGTAGGAGCTTTGAAATGTGATGTGGGTAGAGCACTGTTGGTAGAAGAACTGAAAGGGCAATTCTGTGGGGCAGGGACAGAATCTGGAGGCTGACGAGAGATTGTATCAGACCAGCAGGTTCTGATTATTATTTATTAAATTTATATGCTGCCCCAATCATCATCCTTTCCTCCAGTTTTCATATTACCAACATGTGTCTTAACTAAGCTGGGGATTCCCTGGGAGTTATTAATCATTGGATTTGAAAGGGGGTAGTGTCAAGAATTATGTGGATCTTTTTAGTAAATAAAAGCTACAGGTGGTTATAAATAAGTGAATCCCTCCCTCCCTCTCTCTCTCTCTCTCTCTCTGCAGGTTTCCAAAGTGCTGTTAGGAGCTCATGCACTATTAGCCAATGGGTCAGTGATGTCGCGGATGGGCACCTCACAAATTGCACTGCTTTCCAAGGCCTATAATGTGTCTGTACTGGTCTGCTGTGAGACCTACAAGTTCTGCGATCGGGTTCAAACCGACTCCTTTGTCTCCAATGAACTTGGTATGTTTGGTATCAAGCCTCGGGTATCTTTTGGGATGACAGACTTTATCGCACAATGTTGCAAATGCCAAAAATAAACACGGTATTTGCAATTTTTAATTTTAAAACATTGAGTTATCTGGAGAAGGCAGATTTTTTGGAATGTTAGCCATTTTTCATATAGATTCTTGGAGGAAGTTGGTAATCTTTTGTTGATCTCAACTTTTCTACTAATACAAATAAGAGAATCAAAAATTGTCCCTTTAATGGGAAAAGCTTACCTAGAAAAGCCAGGCTACCATTTTCCATTTTGTTTCATGTCACTTTCATTCTTCAAGTCCACTGAGAATTGAAGCATATGCTTATCTCAGATCAACTTTATGAGCTAGATTGGCATAGGGGAGTGAATAGCCCATGATTAGTAATTGAGCTTTGAAATATGTTAAGGAAACTTCACAGATATTGGAATGCTGAAATTGCATCCACTGCTTCTCAATGCAAGAAGTTACAAAAGCACAAACACCGTAAGCAAAGTAAGCATCAGAATGTGCAGAAGGAAAGTATAGGAAACAATAGCTTCAGGACCTGTCAAACATAAGGGAGAAATCTTGACCCATGCTGCTTTGAAAAAAGAACCAATGCTTTTCTAACTGGTCCCTATTCCTGTATTTGCAGATGATCCAGATGACCTGATTGGGTCAAAAGGAAAGAGCCGTCCATTATCTAACTGGCAGGAAAGCAAATCGTTGCGCCTTCTCAATTTAGTCTATGATGTGACCCCTCTAGAATTGGTGGATCTGGTCATTACAGAGTTGGGGATGATCCCTTGCACTTCTGTTCCTGTTGTTCTGCGTGTCAAGAATGTAGAGCAGTAATGTTAGAAGAGTGAATAAACCTGTGTGTCTCTGTCCATGCCTCTGTTTATATATGTCATTGTGTGAACGTCTGACTAAAACAGAACTCCCAACTCTGGAAGAATCCACTGAATCCTTGGATTTAAGTAATCCAGGGATTTAAGTAATTTATGTTCATCCATTTATTTATTTGGGGCATATTTGTTATCAATCTGTTGCTCCTAGAAATGGAGTCATATTATAGAATTTATCAATGCCTTTCTGTTTATTCCAACACTCAGTTTAGAGCTAGAGGTCCAACCTAGAATTTATTCTAGTAGTAATCATTAGATACATTATCTCTTTATCTTTGACTGTGTTATATGTTCAAGTAGACCTGAGGCCCAGAATCTTTTTTTTCCTAGCAACTAGGGCATTGTGAAATATCTCGTTTTCTATATATTTCTTGCAAATGTATAGACCTGTTCAAAATCCTTGCACTGATTTGTTTTCCTACATGAGGCAGTTCTGAAATAGCTGAGTTGATATCAGTTGGTTCCTACATGATACTAAGCCAAAATATTACTTATTGGGTTTCAGCTTAAAACAATGTGTGAATGTAACTAGTAAAATTTGTTAAGTGTGATTTTATACTTTAACATCTATGAGCAAGCCAAATGAATTAGCAAACTAAGTTTAAAATCAATTATGGTTTAATGCAATGTGCAAACCAAACCAATGTGAGGATAATTGGAAATTGATCTCATAGCAACACTAACCTGCCTGCATAATATACCTCTGATTCTCCCCCTCTTAGGTAAAGTCCCTGTCATACACAGGATGTTACTTGGTGCCTCATTCTAGCCATCCTAGAGGTACCTGTCATGAAGTGATATTCATATTTAAAAATTTTCTTAGACATTTGTTTCTAAATGTTTAGACATTAAAATTTCCAGAATTCCCAAAATATTGCTGTTGGTATTTGAAGGGTGTGAGATGCGGTAGATCAGTAGCCAAGACACTGAACTTGTCGATCAAAAAGGTCGGCAATTCAGCGGTTCGAATCCCTAGAGCCACGTAATAGAGTGAGCTCCCGTTACTTGTCCCAGCTTCTGCCAACCTAGCAGTTTGAAAGCATGTAAAAATGCAAGTAGAAAAACAGGGACCACCTTTGGTGGGAAGGTAACAGCAATCCGTGCACCTTCAGCGTTTAGTCATGCCAGTCACATGACCACGGAGACGTCTTCGGACAGCACTGGCTCTTCAGCTTTGAAACGGAGATGAGCACTGCCCCCTAGAGTCAGGAACGACTAGCACATGTGCGAGAGGAACCTTACCTTTTATAGTTGCAATGAGTTTGCTACTGAAATTAGTGATGAAGATGGTCATAAAAGTAACTCTCATTTGAAATCTAATATTAACTGATGATTGTTCTACTTCTCATTGACACCCCGAATCTGGAAGACGCATGCACAGACACACACACACACACAAATACACAGTAAATGTTTTTCAAGCTTGACAACTTTAGGATGTGCAGACTTCAACTCCCAGAACCGAAGTCCATCTTAAAGTTTGAAAAACACTAGTCCAACCTGTAGATGGAGAAACGGGAACCAAGGCTCCCATTTTCTGTAATGGCAGGTGGGCTGCATAACATTTGTGCCTGTGTTATACCATGCTGAGAAATTCCTACTGGAATCCTTACTTCCTCTTCTGCCATTTCAATAGTTTAAAGCAGGGTCTCCAACCTTGGCCACTTTAAGCCTGGTGGACTTCAACTCCCAGAATTCCCCAGCCAGCAAAGCTTTATAGAGCTTTGGGAAGGAAGGGGAAGGGGAAGGGGAAGGGGAAGGGGAAGGAAAGGAAAGGAAAGGAAAGGAAAGGAGGGAGGGAAGGAAGGGAAAGGAAGGGAAAGGAAAGGAAGGAAGGAAGGAAGGAAGGACAAAGCTGGCTGGGGAATTCTGGGAGTTAAAGTCCTCCAGGCGTAAAGTGGCCAAGGTTGGAGACTCCTGCTTTAAAGGACTGAGAATCTCAGGGAGCTGAAAGCTAGTTTGGACACTTGAGGGTAGGTAGCAAAGAGATCACATCTCGGGTCGTTTCATTTATACCTCGATAGGCTGCTGCTCATCCCACCTATAAAATTTCAAAGGATAATAAAAAACCGCATCAAACAAGAGGCAGCGAGTTCATAAAAAAAAAAAAATCTAATGGCACAGCCATGCTCAACTATAAACAGTTTCGAATGAAACAGATTAAGTGCCGCTCTTACATTCAGGTTTCTAACCAGCCTGCAACAGCAGAAGATTGAGAATAGATGAGTTTCAGAGATTGGAGCCAGTGGGTGGTTTTACTCCCCACACCCACCCACCCAACTCCTAAGCCCCCAGCCATATTACATAAAGCTTTCAAATCCCTCTCAATTCAGATGCAATTTGCCTGATTTAAAAGAGGCTACTGATGGGGAAACTTAAGCCCAAAGCTTTTTTATTTGTCCTGAACTAGCTGCTGTTAATGGAAGACGGGAGGTGACTTTTGCAAAATACTGACTGCGTGGGTCAATATTCAAGGCTTTGCTCCTGATGGCGGTTGGTTTGCGTAATTTCCCCTTAGCAGACTGCCGTGTTTTGGGTAGCTCAAATTCCTTAACCCTGCTTACAGCTAGCCAGCTTCCTCCTTCGGTAAGCCTCGCTTCTGTTCCTTTGTCAGCGTAGCTCCTTGCCAGCTTCGAATCTAAACATTCAGTGTTATGCCTGATCTAAATAGGCAAGACTGAAAACATCACAGTTGTGCCAATCTGGACACAGTTATTTAAGCAGGGTTTTGGACCGTTGCCGTATGGCAAACCTGAAGATTGCTAACAGCGTTGCTGGGCCGCCATATGTAGCTGGATGTCTGCCTGTTACGTCTAATTAAACCTGGATAGACAGTCTTTTAAGTTTATCAGCTGATATGACAATCAGTTGCCTTGAAGCTTAGTTGTTCTTATGAAATCTGTAGCATCCTTTCTGAGTAAAAACCCACCAGAAAATTGTTGGGCCAGCTGCAGACCTGTTGTGACTCTTTTGTGACAGGTAGTAACTGTCTGGAGCCCGCACTGCATATCCGACATTAATACAGTTGAGCGAGTCCAGAGATATTTCACAAGAAGAGTCCTCCACTCCTCTGCTCTCAACAGAATCCCTTATGCCACCAGGCTTGAAATTTCAGGTTTGGACAACCTAGAATTATGCCACCTCTGGTCTGACCTAAGCATAGTACACAAAATTGTCTGCTACAATGTCTTACCTGTCAATGACTTCTTCAGCCTCAATGTCAATAATACACAGGCAAACAATCGATTCAAACTCAAGGTAAACTGCTCCAAACTCGATTGCAGAAAATACGATTTCAGCAACAGAGTGGTCAATGCCTGGAATGCTCTACCCGACTCCATTGTTACAGACTCAAACTCCCATAGCTTTAACCTTAGATTGTCTACTATGGACCTCACTCTATTCCTAAGAGGTCTCTAAGGGGGCATGCATAAGTGCACCAGCGTGCCTACCGTCCCTGTCCTACTGCCCCCATTTATTTATACTCATTTCCTACTTTCATGTTCATGTTTCTACTTATACCTGTTATCCTGTAAATGTTTGACAAAGTAATTTTAAAAAAAAGAACCTCTGCAAGTTTTTCCTGGTTTTTGGAGCCTGACATCAGCCGAACACATAGGATTTCCAGGATCTTTGATTACTGCATGAATAAGAATCTGTGTATAAATGTGCTTATAAAAGCTCTATGCAACACCCTAATGTGGATAATCTAATCCCTCTGGATTAGAAAAAAATGATTGCAAACATATTAACATCTGTTCCTTCATAAATGTCCTCATCACCATCCTATCATCATCTAGAAATTGATGGGCATTCTGCTTCTTCAGGCTATTTTCACACTAGTGACTTGCAATGTTTTTTATGGCATCACCTAGCCATTGTTAAAATGATATAAAGCCTTTCCTCATTACTTTACCCAATGATAGTTGGATGACTGCAGAATACATTATAGGTCACTAGTAAGAAAATTAGTCTCTGTGCTAGGGTGACCGTATTTGAAGTGCAACAGTTTGAAGGACCACTAGATGACAACAAATCATGTAAAAAGTTCTGGATGTCTTCGCTCCCATCTAGTGGTCAACAGGATATTGGCAGGCCAAATAAGGTAATTCTCTGCTAGTTTTCCACTGCAGAGGTTCCCTCTTCAACTTTGTGGAGTGTGTTGAAATGTGGATTGGAAGTGGATCCCCAGCAGGGAGGTGGCGCATTCCAGAGGAGTAAGAGCCAACTCAACCCAGATAACATACGTGAGAGAAAGAGGGTGAAGATGGCACCTCCCAGAGGTGGGTTCTGAATCTTCTTACTGGCGGTTTCCTCAAGCGTGCGTCAGTCAAAAACTAGCTTCTGCGCAGGTGCAGAAGCAAAAATTAGCTTCTGCGCATGCGGAGAACTGGCTCCGTGACATCATCACGGAGTTACTACCGGTTCTATAGAACCGGATAGAACCGGTAGAAACCCATCTCTGGTTGAATCTGA
>JANHFT010006196.1:133362-152133 GCA_032467955.1 Pseudoxenodon macrops | reverse complement strand
TTCTTGTTTTTGTCCCCAAAAACTAGGTGCGTCTTATACTTCGGTGCGTCTTATACTCCGAAAAATACGGTACATTCAAAGAGAAAATGCAGAATGAGGTATAGGTGTTTCTGCTACTGTTTGATTGTCCTCTCTTCTAGGTGGACCCTCCCCTCGGCATGTCATCTGCAAGGTATCTTCTATTATTTCCTTGGGGAAAAAATCATTTAAAACAGGGTATATATTGAGTTCCAAGATGGATCCTTCAGATTCCCACTTGTCAAGGCAATTTTGAAGGCTCCACAGATCTGAATCCTTTCTCATTAGATACTTGTATAAATACTTTTTTTTAAAAAGATACTCTGAAAATAGCTCATTTTCATTCCCCCATTCCACCCAAGAACTTAATGTAAGATACTGCTATCATGTTTCCCCAAAAATAAGACAGTGTCTTATATATTTTTTGAACCCTGAAATAAGCGCTTGGCCTTATTTTCAAGGAGGTCTTATTGTTTTGGGGAGCATGGAGCAAGACGGGGCTCCTCTTGCCGTCTTACCTGATTTCCAGCTCTGTCTCCCTAACCCTTGCCAGAGAAAATGGCGGGGACTGGCTACGCATGCGGTTTAATAATTTCAGGGAGGGCTTATTTTCGGGAAAATAACGATATAGCCCACTTTCTGTTCTTTGATATCTGGCAACTTTATTTATTCTGATTGATAGTGGTTCTGTAAGGCCTCAGATAAACCAAATAGGCTTTTCCCCCATTGTAACATTGAAAATCAGATGTGTGAAATTAGTTATGGAACCTTATGCATTTAGAGCAAGTGAAGACCCCATGGCTTGGGCTCTTCCATTATTGTCTTTTCTTTAATATGAGCCTTATCTTGTTCTCTACAGGTCCAGTATGTGGCCACTTTGCAGGTAGGCTCCATTCAGGCTGGGAATTCCTCCGAATGTGGACAGTGTTTCAGCTTGGCCTGGATGCCAACCAAGCCTCATGAGAATTTGGCTGCAGGTTTCTATGATGGTAAGGGGGTGGGGTGGGGAGAATCCTTGGAATGCAATAAACCTAGAGAAGTTGGGGAAGAATTATATTGGTTCACAAGTCTAGCATAATGCCTGTAATCCCATCTCCTCAGGTACAGTGGCTCTCTGGAATCTGGTCACCAAGTCTCTGTTACAAAGAGTACGCCAGCCTGATGGCTCCCTCAAACTGTATCCGTTCCGTTGCTTCCTGGCCCATGACCATGCAGTGAGCAACATCCAGTGGTGCAAAGCAAACAGGTGGGAAGGATGTGAAATATCACTGACTGATGAGAACTAGTCTCTCAGTTCCTGGCTCCTTTCTGACCATCCTGGGCATGGCTTTTTTTCCTTCTCCCTTCCCCACAAAATTTATGGGCGCAGATTAGACCAGACAACTCTCCCATGTTACATGCTGTTTGTCGTTGGGTCACAGTCTTGGGCCAAGGCATTTACTTGGTGTAGTTTGACGGCTATTTCTGCCAGGGATCTGGGACTTCTGTGTCAGATGTGTTCTGCCAGTGAGCTCTGGCCTGCCTGTTTTATTCCTAGCAATTTCATGGTGACTACAGGCAATGATCGCAAAATCAAATTTTGGGACTTGCGCCGACTGCATGAACCTATCAACAGTATCAAGCGTTACTTGAGCACAGAGATTGCCTGGCTGCTACCCTACAGTGGGATCACAGTTGCACAAGATAGCTGCTATGCCTCGTGAGTGTGTGTATACCCTGTTGTTCTTAAAATAATGGACTAACTGTTAAGTATTCCAATTCCAATTTGCCTTGTAACCAAGGTTGATGTGAGTTTGCTTCTGCAGAGTTTCAGAAAGATGGACTTGTTTGGGTTTCTTGAGGATAGAGAAAGAATAGATAGAATTATCAATCAGTTCCTGAAGCCTTTAAAAAGATATGCAAGCTAATTTTAAAAAATCTGCATTAACCAAATCATCATGTGCCCCACTTCTCTTATTATTTTAAATCAAATCAGGATTCAATAAAGGGTCATGGCTTGTTTAATTCATTACCATTTTCAGTTCTAAATTACCCTTTGATCCATTTGCAGAACAATCTGAAATATCAGATCAGCTGGCAGATTGTCCTTTGGCATATTGATTACCAAAGGATCAGTCATTGCTGGATCCAGATGATCAAACCATCCTGGCTTTCTCTGAGCCAAACCCCTGAGTCTTTCTCATCCTAACTTCTTGCAATTCTTTTCCTCTTGACTATTTGAATAATAACATCCCACTCTATTTATATTTCACTTAGGAGAACATTTAAATGCTTCATTTTGGAACTGATTTATATGACATTGGCCTTGATTTCTCAGTACCTACAGCTGTTTAGCATGTTTACTGTAGAATCTGGCACATTCTTAGGAAATATGACAACTTATTGACTTTCAAATCTTCACTGATGTAGTAAATAACTGCTCTGTACTCACAAAATGTGATTTCCCCAGAAGAGGTGACTTGAAAAATCCTTCAATTCAACATCTACTACTCTTAATATCACATTCTAGATTTTAAAGCTTTGATCTTTTTACATATGCCCAACTTGATTTGGGCTCATAACTTGGAAACTATGAGGGCTTTGGACCATTTGCTAAATAATGCAGAATAGATTTACCTATCACAGTAGCAATTCACCTGGTCTTTTAAACTATTTTGGGACACTTCTTAAATGTCAAAGTTTAAGTTGAATTATACATCATGCTTTCATTAATTGTGGCAGGAAAGATTCTGAGCATTGGACAGGTAACCAGGAGTTAGATGAGACTGTGATGGGTTTTCAGATATAAGTATCTGAAATTGAGTTTCCAGACATCCAGGTCTCTCAACTGACCAGGATTTGTTTTTTTCTTACAAGAAAAGCAATAGAGGAAATAGCGAATCCAGAGAACTGGACAAACACAATTTTTCCACTTTGCTAATCATATTTCTCATTCAGGAATCTTATATTGCAGATCAAATGGTACTATTGTTTCCTAACATGCTGCATTACTGTCTATGCCAACATTGATGCTGCTCTTTATTGCAAGCGTCAGAGTTTATGCTACATTAACTTGGAACTATATCGAGGTGTCATGCATTTTTCTTACATTTCTATATTGCAGGTATGGACTAGGTGGGATCCACTATTTGGATGCTGGCTATCGTGACTTTCGAGCCTATTTTGTGCTCCCTCGCAAAGGCACCGTATGGGTAAGTTATGCATCCCCAAGTAAAAGGAGGAGGAGATAGCGTATGGCCTATCCCAAGGTCATTGAAAGGTGGATATGAGGCTCATGATTCTATCCCTTTTGCAGAGTATCTCTGGATCTGATTGGCTGAACACAGTGGCTGCTGGTGATATCGCAGGGGAATTGGTGGCTGCAGTGATGCCTGATCTCTCAGTCAACCCACAAAATGTCAAGCGGCCATCAGACCGTCGATTTGTAGGTTTTGCTGCCACGGAGCAATGGGGAGGCTATGGCAGGGCCACAAGCTTCATCTCCAACCAAACAGGGTAGAAAACAAGAATGGACCCTTCTGTCAACTCTCTAGACCAGTGGTTCCCAACGTGGGCCCCACGCCCCACAAGGGGGGCAATTTGATTTTTAATGGGGGCAATTGGAACCTTATTTAAACCAAGTTAATGGCCTTTTAGGCTTCCTCTGTGTGAGTAGGAGTCACTTTTTGAATAGTAAGAATTATGTGTCACGGGGTGGGTGGTCCACCAGGCTTTTAGAGATGCTTAGGTGGGGCATGACCCAAAAAAGGTTGGGGACCACTGCTCTAGACAGATCTGACTGGAGGGAAGCTTATTGATGCATTTAACTGTAGCCAGTTGTGCAAAGTGAGAAATGTTTTCCAGGAGAAGCATATTCTCTTATTCATTTTGAAAAGGAGAAAGAAAAACAGAAATGCCTTGGTTGATATTAATAGTTTGGGTATTTCGTTTTTTGAGAAAATTAAGGGCACATAATTGGGGGATGTGAAGAAGTTCAGTTCTGTGCTCCAAATCTCAAATAATAGATTTGTATGGCCTTTGAGACTTGAGAAAACCAATGAATGCATATGAATGAACACCCACACACCCCAAAAAAACAACAACCCTTCCCTGGATTTAATGAGAACTTCAGTCACAGTAACAAAGAGATTTATGGTCTCTGAAAATTTGGGTTAGATCAATTCCTTCAGTTGCTCAATAGGTTTAGGCTTTCTAGCACCTGTCCTCTGTGTTAAACCATTGACTGGAATGCAACATTTCTTGCCTCTGAGGCCATTGTCTTCTTATCCTTAACACCTATTTCTCTTTGTGTCTTCAGCTCATCAGCAAAGCAGTTTTACAGCCAAATGACCCACTGAACAAGATTGCAACAGAGGCAACAGCCTGTGAGAAGCCACATGCAGTGGGCAAAACGTGCAATGAATCGGTGGCCCAGAATTTTATTCTCTTCCAGGATGCTGATTTGGTGAGGGTTTGGAAATACCAGAATTTTGGTTCAAGGACAATAGCAGTTACAACATGGGAACAGAGGGGCCCATTTCAGCTTCATAAATATTCCAGGCAGGACCCTTTTATCTATCAGACCAGAGATAACTATTGATGTGGATCTGGCACTGAATATATTGAATGCTAACTAAGGCAGCAGAAACTGTGGTTATAATTATTCTACTATCCTCCCTGTACTAACACCAAGATGCAGGGTTCCCACTTCCGATTTCTCTGTAGCATTGCTTCTATCAGGCACACCCATTCTGTGGTGTGTTTCAGAGTGATAAGGCTCCATCCCAAGCCAATAAATCACTAGTTGACAACTGTAATCAAAAAAGCCTTAATGGATGAAGCGCTTCATTTTCTTGATCTACCCAGGCCTGCTTTTAATTCTTCATTTTCCCTGTCCTTCCTAGACATCTTTCAAGAGCCTCTTTAGGCAGAAGCCCCTGAAACGCATGCAAAAAGAAGTAAAAGAAGGAGCTGTCCTGGGCCAGATGCAGCTAGAAACTGTACATAAGGTAAACATAAAAGGAAAAAAGGATGTAAAACTCGAGAGGCGGAAAAAAAACAAATGCTACTTCACAGTATCTTTTCCTTTGTGTCGAACTGTGGCTCCCCCATTCTCTCTGAAGCTTCATGGATTTGTGAGGGGGATGTATCTGGATGGAGATGGGTGGGTTAATGTCATCTTCACCCTTCTGTTTCTTCTCTTGGCAGGTGCGCTTCAGCCCAAACCTCGACAGCCATAGTTGGGTAGCGTCTGGTGGTCAGTCTGGCCTTGTGCGACTTCACTGTGTTCGGGCATTGGTTTTCCCTCGCAGCCACAAGCTTCTCCTTGACTGTCAGGCCCATTTCAGTTCCATGTTTGATTCAGAGAGACAGATTGACTGCCCCACAACCATCTCATCTACGGTGCACAGTGCTGTCAGCTGAATATCACCCGGGGCAGCTCAATTTGGGGCATCAGCATACACGGCTGACAAATTGAAGGCCTTTTGTGAGAATCCTGGAATTATCAGAATATACAGAACACAACCAAACATGAAATACAAGAGGATGTTGGCCATATTGAAACAGATAAGCTGAAGAGAATGACAAAGGCAGGGTTTGGCCAGATGAGTGGAATACACTGGAGCTTCTAGCAGCACCGGAAGTCAGCTCCTGTTGTGGGAGAAAAGGCAGTGACGAGGAATAGTCCATCCTGCGGGATCTTCGCCATGTGATGATACTTCTCTCTTTGAGCTCTCTCCTGAGATTCTCCTGCATGGCACAGAGTTCAGAAGGAAGGAGGGATTTGATCTCCCTCTAGCTAGTCTGGTGTAATAGTATCCCATATTCTTCCTGCATAGATCTGGAGATTCAGCATCAACAAGACTTTCTTGCCCCATTGTTCATCCTGCTTCTCCCAGTCTTGTTGGTGACAATAATTTTGCTCACATTGAGCCATTTTGTTGTCTTAACCATTATTAAAATGTGTTTTGATTTGTAAAAGCGCTTTCTTTCTTTGGAAAGGGCTTCAACGTGCCCCCTTCCTCCCTGGGGTGTTAAATAAGGAAATAAGCCTAAGGAGTTCTTGGTGCTCTCCGAGCTTGGTTGCTTGCTTGCAGATGTTTCATTACATCAGTGCGATTGATAAGCCTTTGTGCATCTTTGTCTTCAAAATGAGTTAAGAGGAGTGCATTTTAGTTGCTCTCTTAGGAATCTGTTTTAGTTTTAAAGAGTAAATTTGTGCCATTTCCTTTATTGTGGTAAATTGCACGTTTGTAGTATATTGTTTCTAAGGAGATCTTGGACAAGACTTCAATCCATGTCCTAATCTGTCTTCCATGACAAATGCTACTCACATTCCTCCCATCAGTTGTCAACACCAAGGACTTCTCTCAAACAACAAAGTAGGTATTCAAAAATCGTATAGAGACTCTCCAACTATGCTGCAACGTTTAGTGGTCTCCCATAATTTTCACTCTTGTGGAAAGCTGAGTAAAAAAGACTATTTGAACTCTTGAGTATTTAATAAAATTGATCTCTCCCTCTACTACCACTAAATTCTGGAAAATTTCATCTTTGCCAACTCACATGATGTGGATCTTCTCACTCTGCTTTACCATCTTGCCTTTTACTGTTCCAGTATAAAAACAAGCTACGGTATTAACTCTAGCTAGCATAAAGAGACAAGTCAGCAATAGAATACATTCACACAAGCTGTTTTAAGACCTCTGAGCCAAAACTACAGCTCTTTAGGGTTTGTTTGACCACACACACCTTTCCTTCAACCCCCTGCTTGCACTGTAGAACAATTTTGTTCTATTTGTTCCACAACTGACATGCTTTTTCCAAGCCCCAGTAAAGTAGCCTGGTGTGGTTGTGCAGGTTATTTTATTGGAATCGCAGATACTTTCAGCATTGAATTAAAATAGTTAAAATACCATCTGGACACACTGTAAAAAACACTATACAGTAAAAAAATATACATACACTACACAGACATACACAACACAAAATAATAAGACTCAAATTGTGAATGCAAAAATGACTTTGGCCGAGCATGTGGTGGCAGTGTGGAAACAAGTTCAGATAGCAGTAACAGAAACCTTTTTCTATTGCTCACTAAGATTTTGGGGCCCTTTACTTGGCCTCTGGAACAGTGGCTGTGAGGAGCAGCTTCTTTTAACTACTTTAACCACCAGTATCAGAAACATTTCTGATACCAATTGCTAGTGAGCAGTCAAAAGGATACTTCTAGACTCCGCTTATTAGGTTGGGAAAAGAATATTGACAATAATAATGTATCCTGCAGTTTGTTTTTAACTTTGGGCTATGGGAGGGAGGGAGGGTTGGTCTCTTCAGCAAGGTTTTTGGAGGCTCAAGAGAAGCTCTAGTGGTAGCTGCCTGGAGAACACATGGGTACCTTGAGCTACTTTGCAGAAAAAACAAACTGCAATGGGGACTAAAGTAAACATTCTCAACTAACCAACTACCTTACTCTGTCATGCCAGATGGATCCTGGGGGTAGGTGATTTCACTGAACTCTCTTCTCTACCCTTGCTGCTGAGATCTGCCTGCCTGTTGAAGAGCAACTGCAATTACCTTAATGTTGTTTTTTTCCATTCCCCCACAATCTTCCCAGAATCTGGAAAATGGATAGTAACTGTAGTCTTCCAAATCAAATGGTTTTCCAGGCATCCTTTCATTTGGTATTTATATTATATATACAACATTATCACCAGTCTGCACTTAATTCCTATTTTTTTGGTTCAGATCAATAGACCCAACAATCCAATAGAATAATTTTGAGAATCTACACTTTTGCACCTCCAAGTGAGGCTTGGGTCACCATAATCTCTAAGCGAATACAGCATCTTGGCTGTCATAGCGTGTAGTTTCTATATGTGCATAGGTTTTGAGGTCGGGTCTGGTTGTTATTTAGATGAGAAACTTCCAGGGAATAACCAAAGTAGAGAACATGGGGAAAAAACTCATCCTGAAAGAAGACAGAGACGTTTCTATACTGTGGCTAAGAAAATGACAGATGGGTCCATGGAGTCACCAGGAATTGAGATTGACTCACATGAGAGCTGACTTTTTAAAGCTTGGTTTAGATGGCAAAACTATGCAAATACAAACTTTTCTCCAGGGAAAGAAATAAAAAGAACTTCAGGTTGGGTGATATCATTGGGCATTTTTGTGGCTAATTTTGTTGCTTGTTTGTTCTGCAGGCAAAATTGGGCTTGCTCTACTTTTGTGGGATTCGTCACAATAGGAGGTGGAGTGGAGTAATGTTGCTCCACCCATGCTTTCATCATTCACATTCGTTTTAAAAAGTTTTTCTTATTCCTGCAACACATGCAAACACAGAGATGGTCACAATAAAAGCCCTGAACAAGCACCAAGCTACCCAGATTTTGGGGGAGGGGGGGAAATGATTGCTTTTCATCTCGAGGAAGGATGTTTAAAGGCCTTGCCACCGGATCCCCATTTCTGTTGGATTTGTACATGAGTACAATTAGCAAATGAACATGGGAAACAGTTGTGGCCCCACGTGACTGGAATGCAGTATGAAGAGGCAAGGCTGAGCTTGGAACGATGCTCAACCACCGGCAACTCTTCCATGGAGGCTTCCCCGGCTGGGCAGACAATTTATCCCTGGTGCTCTGCCATTTCCTGCATACGCTGGTTAAACATGCATTGAGAGGAGGCTTTTGCTATGAATGGCAAACGAGGCTGGTCCCTGCTTCTGGCCCTGGATTTCCAGGCACCTCCTGGGACTGGCAGTTGAAGAGAAAAGTAGACAGGGTAGCGCTTTCCCCTTAGTCCTGTGGGTCCTGGCACTGGTGGCAGGTGGCCATGTCATCCAGGTAGTGCTCCACCTGGATGGTGCATGAGAAGAAGCCAAACTTGTTTTCTAGCAGAGCTGTGGCTTCTTGTAGCACAGCCTCCATATCGGCATCGGATTCTGGAAGTAAAGGTCAAAGTAGGGTCAGTTGTCAGCTGGCTCAGACTATCTCATGCAACCCCCTACAGGGGAAATAAAAGCTACTATTTGTAGTTCCCAGGTCAGAATAGCAGAGATTCTATTTAGCATCCCGAGTTCAATCCTCCGCATCTCCAAGACTACAAAAGACAATTTTCTGAAAAAGCTCAAGGACACCACAGGCTTGGGATAAGATGTACAGTAAAAGGGTTCCATTTTATAAGGCCAGGAACCACCAGGGGGGGAGGGGTTGTTGAAAGTTTTCGAGATGAAATGGAGGCCTTGCACATCTGCAAACGAGATGGTTTCAAAACTTGAAAAAGAACCTCTAAAGTATTTGTATATTTGGTTTTCCTGGAGGTAATGACAATAGCAATAACACTACCGCAACCACCCACACTAGGAGAAAGTAAAATCTTAAACCCTCTGTCCAGTCGTATTCTTGGTCATGCCTTTTTTTAAACAAAATCTGAGGGTTTCTTCCACTCGGTCTTTCCAGGGTCCAGAAATGTGATTCTGCCATAATCTGTCTATTTTTAAGCCCGTATGCTTTTTATAAACCAAGTCTGGAAGCCCATGAAACACTGCAGATGTCCTGCATGGTCTACAGCTGCTCAGAACAGAGGGAAAAAAGTACTCACCGACAGCTACGTGTACAGCCACAACATGATGGCTGAGCGTTAAAGCCCAAAGGTGAAGATTATGGACCTGCTTCACACCTTTGACAGAGAGCAGGGTTTCCTTAACTGCTTGGAACTCCACACCTCGTGGTGCCCCTGAAGGACAGAAAGAAATGGCACACATTTAACTGGGTCCAATTCAATCCCCATTTAGAAGCCTCTGATCCCTGCTTGAATTGTGCAAAGTGACTGCCTCTTATGTAATCCAAACCTACCATCAAGCAGTCATTTTATGCACAGATCCTGAGAGGAAGCCACAAGATGCAGAAGAAGAGAGGTATCTTCTACGCAATCTCCCCCTAAGCTAAGGAAAGCACTGTCGCATCAACTCTGCAGCTCAGCACGGAGACATTATTCCAAAACCAGTCTTGAGAAAACACAGTTCCATTTATTTTGAGAGGACTAGTATACTGGTACATCATTTTATTTTTTGCCTTGATCAGAAAAAACATTTTCCAGTTCTATGCCCCCCCCTGGAGAGCATAACCACTTTCTATATATACAAGTTGCACAGAGCCTTGATTTAGTTAAAATTTGTTAAGTCTAGCTTGGCTTCACATAACACATACTTCAATTGATGATTAATGAGTGTGTGAAAGATTAAAACTGAATAAATGATTAATGAGTGTGAATGCTACCATCTAAAACACACACTTGATTCTATGTGGCTCTTTTATCAAAGACAAGTACCTGAGACTCTGAGCATCCAGCATTGCTGAATTGTGGAAATTAGAAATCTTTGTTTCAAATTCTAGTTTCCATGAACTAGTGATGGCTGCATAGGTTTGGACAGCATAACAAGCCTCAGGTATGCTATTCTCCGTATTTAAAAAATTGTGGCTCATACACATTTTAACAGAAATCCCATAAACAGCTTGCATATTCTAACTCTGGTAATCATAAGTATATGTTGGGAAAGCATTCCAGTAGGGTATCATCATCCGTGATGGTCTTTTTATCTAAATATGCTGTTCCTGAACAGAGGGACATTGATGCTGTTACTAATCTAAAAGCCATTATGCAATTCTTGGTTTGTTACTGCAGTTTGAAAAGAACCATGGCTGATAGTCAGACTCTTAGTGTTTCCTTGAAACCTAAGCCATATGTGAGCCTCTCTTACCCTGATATGGGGTCTTGGCTATTTCCAGTAAATTGCCTAATGCTTTCAGAATTTTTAGCTATAATCATGCCATCTACAATCCCGATGGACTCGGTTATGGGTGTACCACTGGAAAACCTGAACAACCACGCTAGGGACAGATCATTATGGAGAAAACCTATCTGTTCTATCTGGTTGCTAAGAGTCGACACTGACTTGATGGCACCTAACCAATCAATCAAATCAATGCCATCTAAGTGCAAACATGAGTGTCAAGTGTAAACAGGATTTGAGCCAATTCAGGACCAATGTAAGATAAGAGGAGCCCTTGAGAAACTTCAAGGTTTGCAGAAGGATAAAAGATTTTTTATTTAAATGCACAGTCTCAACTGTCAGTACCTATCTTTCCATTCCTGCTGCCATCACAATTGATGAAGTTTCTTGGATGAGAAACAAAACACATTGTTCTTCTTCCTCAAGGAAAAAACCAGTCCAGTTGCCTTTTGAAAAAGCACCTTTGAAACAACTATGACCTGGAGGACTGAGAATCTCCAGAGATATTTAAATGGACAAACCAACTAAAGAACAGCATGGCAAGGACTGAATATCCTTTGGTACCACAGAATGTCAAATGACAGGTGAAAAACAAAACAAAAACAGGAAGCAGGAATAGACTGCCAGTTTGATTTTTTTTGCAGCCTATAATATCTTGCAGTAGGATGGCTAATAGCCAAGAGTTCTAAAGTGGAGCATTTCAATTGGACTGTGTGCACCACATATGCAATGTTTTGTTATAGATCCCACTGGAACGTATCCCACTTATTGTATGGTAATTAACTGAAGGTAGTTGAATACCACCATCATCGAGATAATTTCTTCATCTTATTACTTTGATCAATGCAGACTCTGCCTTGTTTATTTTCTTATTTCAAAAGTTTTAATAGTTCATTTCTAAATATTTGCCACTTGAGGAAAGATATTAAAGGCCAACTTATGAGCCAACTAAAGAGATTTGTGTCATTCTTTTCTTCCTCAATGTACTTGTGTACAATGTACAAAGGAAAATTCCTTTGCTCTTGCCATCATTGCCCATAGCTTTAAATGCATTTATACCATCCACTTACACTGTTAATTATACATAAGCCATTGTTAAATAATAACTTCCTATAATAAAATTGATTATCTGCAAGAATCATTCTAGAATTATTTTAATAATGTCCATCCCCCTGTAATGTAGCCCCCTTGCAGTTGTGAAAGACAACTTACCTTCCATCAGTACTCGAAAGACATCACGAAGGATGGTTAAAGTGGAGCCCAGCACAAAGACTGAGAAGAGGAAAGTACTCACTGGGTCAGCAATCTTGCATTGGGGCTGCAAAAAAAGAGAGGGAATGGCAGATAGTACGAAGCATCCTGGTATTTATCTCCCAATTCTCACACCCTGAGTTGGTTTTGCAAAGGGAAAGGACAAGTAGTCACACAATCCCCCTTTTTTATAGCCAAAGTTCTCAGTAGAATGTTTATATATTTTGATCTTTGTTAACATTGTTATATCTGAACTATAAAATTCATATGACCATTAAATAGCTGCCATTCTGGTGGACTGGTAGCCGAGATAGAGTACAGTAAGCCTAAACTTAGTGCAAACAATTCCTCTGAAGGTAACCGGGTTTTCTATGCTATATTTAAATTTTGTTTTATGGTTATTTTAATTCTGTTTAAAATATTTTGCTCTCTTTAAACACACATGCATCATTAAATTCTAATAAATGCTAAGTTTGTTTTCTTTTAGATTTCTTTTATGCAATTTGATATTCTGTTACTGGCCAGCCAATCATGGATGCACATTTTGTGGGAGTACCTTAAAAATCCAAAACGTGTTCTCTACACACACACAGAAAGTATTGCCATTATATGTCAATGAGTATAATTCTAGAAGTTTCTGGGTCCACCTTCTCCCAAATAGTCTGACTAGAAACTTGGTAACTCTTCCACTGAACATTTGCAAGTACAGCAAATGAAATGGAGATAAGTTTTGGAAGAAAAATGTGTCTTGTTCTAACAATCAGACTCCTGCATCTCTGTTTCCCTGAACTTGATCTCCCAATCAGACCCACCATTAGGGCAAAGATATCTGGCCCAACCATAGTTTCTTTTGCAATGTGTGAGGAAGAGCTGCTTCTTCCATCAGTTGTTTATTCACAGTATGTATTTCCTTGATGACTTTAGTTGTGCTGGGATTCCACATCTACTTTTCTGCACAACTACTGTCTCAGGCTGGGGGGAAAGTAGAGGGAGGTCTTCATTTAGAGAACAAGAGAAATGATGTATTGTATTAAATAAGTATCATACCCTGATCCTTCTTACCTTGAAATAGATGACAGTGGCAGCCACAAAGACTCCAATGCTTTGTAGTAGGTCCCCCACCACATGTACAAAAGCCGCTCGGACACTGGTGTTGTCATGGGTGGGAATGGTGGGGCCATGAGGGCTGTTCTCAATCTGTTCATAGCCTCTTGTGCTGAATCCATGACAGTGTACAGAGCCTGACTGATGCAGAAGGTAGGCCATGCTGTGGAGAATTTCAAGAGAGGTAACTAAGATCATATTTGTCTCTATTTCTTACCAAACAATTCTAAAAATCCCATCCATCACAGCAAACCCTCTTCTACTCATAGTTCCCATTCCTTCAACAATCGCTACAGACAATTGGACTAGCATATATATCATATTCATAGTGGTGATATAGTTTAATTACAAAATAATCATAGTCAAGATGTAGCATATCCTTAAGGGCATCTCCTAATCAGTGCTTTTAGGGCAACCAAACAAAATAGGAAATCTTTCAAATATGCACATATTTTATTTGGATACATAGTTGTTTATTTAATTTTTTTAGAATTGCTCTGTAGGAAGACAGAAGGCTAGGTAGAACCCTGCCTGATAGGATCAGCAGTGGTTTCCACATAATCTCCAGCATCTTGAAGGATTAAAAAGCAACAGCTTTGAGAAAAGTCATTTTGTAATGATGACCAGTGAAGGGAAGTGAATTCTAGCAAAATCAGATCAAAGGACCACCTGAAGTAGAAGTTTATGTTCAATCAAAGCAGACAAATAATTTTGGAAATATCAACAAAACCCCTCAAATACAGTGGCATCTTAAAGAGTAGTAGAACAAATTTCTTATGGCCACAAACAGGACCTGTCTGCTCATAATAGACCCCTTTCAACATGCGATCAGTGGAAGTATGTGGCTGACAGCTGGCAATAGAAGTTAGCTTGCTTAACTTCACATAGACACTCTACCTGATAATTAAAGTTACCTCCTCACAGAGTTAATATTCAAAGATTTCCCCCATCCTAGTAATCCTTACATGATGTTCACTCCCACTGCACAGGCTGAAGTTCCCAGCATCACAGAAGCTTCAATCTCATAGTCGTTGCTAATTATGCGGGCTGTAGCTAAGTAGACCAGCACTCCTGTAACGATCCAGATAGAGAGGACAGAAGCCAAGGCACCCAGTGTTTCTGTGAGAAAAAAGAAAGCTGCTGTTCAGGTTCCCTGACTATCTTGACAATTTTCTTCCTGATCTTTCTGCAAACTGCTCAGGGAATAGTAATGCAAACTGGCATTCATTTCACACCAAAAGGGCAAAACCTAGATCACATCTTGGCTCTGTTCAAAATTATTTGGAGAAAAATTGGGGAGAATCTACAGTCACACTGGTCTTTTCTCTACTTGCATTTAGAAATGTTTTATAGTGCCCTGACAATTGCCATGCTCTCCTTAGATCATTTGCATGATATTTTAGTGTCACCTGGTCACAGTGTCAAAATAACAGTGAGGTAGACAGGCTTTATATCATTTATAGAATGGCTGGGTGATGCTACCAGTATAATCACAAGTATAAAAATGACCACTCAGTTCATTACTACTGGTAGCTGAAGATTTAAACAGCCTTGTGTTATGATTTTCTTCTTTAACCTTACATTCTCTAATCAGTTGTACTTAGTGAACAATTGCATTTATTAGCTAATGCTCAAGATTTGAAATCTGAGTTTCAATAATATATGGAACCAGAACTGCTAGATGTATAATTCAGAAGAGGCAAGGGTACTTTAGTTTACATTGATACCAGTAATAACTGATAGATAGCAAAAAAAGGCAAGGGAGCTCCAAAAAGATAACTGTTTTGGCATTTTTATTATGTTCAGGCTTTTAACTGCACAGTCCATAACAAAATGTATATGTAGATTTTTAAAATATAGATGCATTCAGCCATCTCACTTGGCTATTTTAGAATTTATTTGATGATTAGGCAGTAAAATTAAAACAGAATGAGGTGCAAGTAAATGATTCAATATTGGAATAACTGAGAAAGGAATGGACCAAGTACTAGACTTTATTTAATTTTCATGCAGAATACATCATGAAAAATGCTGGACCAGGTGAAATAGAAATTCAAATTCAAACTTTTGGGAGCAACATCAACAGCCTTAGAAATGTTAATGATACCTTGAGGTCTTTAAGTGAGGAAGACATATCTTGTTAAATCTCTTGTTAAAGATGAAAAAGGAAGTGCAAAAGCTGGCTTGATGCTCAATATAAGAAACCCCTAAGGTTTTGTCAAAAGGCAATGCTAACACAGTCCAAGTTGAAGTAAGAGCATATTATTTTCCTAGGCTCAAAAATGTACAGAGATGGTGACTACCATGAAATCAAGAGATATAACCTCCTTGGGAGAAATATAAGTTTAGGCAAAATATTAATGTGAAGAGATAACAAGTCTGCATTATCAAGCCCATAGCTGTACAGTGATATGGCTATGAAAGCTGTAAAAATTTATTTTGAATACTTTGGGTAGCAAGAACACATGAAGTAAAAGGAAGTAAAATCAGACTGAATGTTGGACACAGATTAATAAGAAAGTTAATGTTGAAATAGATAACACAATGTGAAAAGACCTTTCTCATAGTGGATAGCTGATAGTTGGAAAAATCAAAGGCAATAAGAAAAAAAACAAGAGAAAATAAGTTATCTATATATTATCATTGATACAACTATATACTTACAATAACTCAAAGAAGCAGTTATTAGTAATTTTAGAGAAGCCACTACAGAGTCCCCAAACTGCAATAGGGCCCAGTGACACCAAATCTCCCCTATCCATGCCACACGAGTTAGTAGATGATGTGCCAAAAAGGAACAATAAAAGCCTGAGGAGGAAATAATTCTGAGGACCTGTAATAGACACCCCACACACACAGTTGGGCAACATATTTCAGTATTGACTCTATTGCCATAATAGAGTCGCTCTGTGAGATGGGTGGTTTTTAAATTTGATAAATAGATAGAGATAATAGAAATAAAAAATGGATTGGTGAGGAAGCCAAGTTTATGATGTCATTGTTTTGTACTGACAAAAGAGTGAGGAATAGTGGAGAAATAACATTTTGTTATAAATCTAATTGGGTGAAATTGAGTCCATCCATTTTCTTCAGCCTATACAGTTGATGTGAGATAAAATAGAAATCACTTTTCTTCAACTTGTTATTTATTTTAAAACCTGCCTTTCAGGATAACAAGCAGGTCCTAGGTAATCCTTTTTCCTTCTTCTGTTCAATCATGACTGATTCTTGGAGATTACCTGGAGAAGTCCCTGCAGTTTTTGTGTCAAGGTTTTTCAGAAATGGTTTGCAATTGCCTCCTTCCTAGGGCTAAGAGAAAGTGATTGGGCCAAGGTCATCCATCTAGCTGTGGGCCTTCAGAACTAAAGAAGCTTGTTGGTGGATGTGAAGTAAACGTTTTCAAAAGAAAAAACAAGAAAGTCCAGGTGTCATTTGGAGGGGGGGGAAGCACCTTTGGAACAACCATGACCAGAATGAAAATATCCATTGACATTTTTTTCCTGAAGCAAGACTAGAACACAGAGTCTCCTGTTTTTAACCTGATGTCTTAACCAACTGGTTCTCAATAAGTAATTTACACAATTGTAAATAAAAACAAAGTAATAATTACAAATAACCAAACTGTAAGGTAACTGATGGTAATGATCTTTTGAGCAGATCAAAGGAATTCAGCAGCTCTGATAGTGAGTCTCTCTCTTGCCTTCCTCCCTTTCCTCTCAAAGATTATATGCCTATCCATTCCTAGAAGTTCTTTGGGCTTCTAATTGCCATCAGAGTACCGAGAGTAAAGTTGAAGGGAGGGAGGGAAAAGAAAACTGTAGGGAAGTCTTAGGCAATGGACAAGTACATCTCACAGATACCAGATCAAATGTTCAAAATAGGCAGCCCTCAAAATGGATGCTGAAGAATATTCTTGTTTAGTTTTGCACCTGATTCTCTGCATCAAAAGAGACTCCACAAGTCCCCTGCAAATCCAAAGAAACCTTTTGATTGTCATCAAAGATCTAAAAAGGTAAACAGGTATATAAATCTTCTTTTTACCTTCAGTCAGTCATTCTGCTTCCTTACCCTCTTCCCTCCTGGAGTTCACTGCATGCAGCATTCAGATAAGCACTTACGGTAAACGCTGAGCCCAAGCCTAAGGCTAGGGGAGAGGACCCCAAACTTTAAATAATTGTAAGAAATATTGCTACCAAATTCAGCAATTATAGCATGCTGTAGTCCTATATTGTCTCTAGGGACCTTAATCACAGTGCACTTAGCACTAACTTGGTTTTTTCTAAGCATTTTGCCCTCATACTACTTTGCAATGGTTCAAAAGGGAGAAGAAATTCATTCCTTCTAGTCTTTCACACAAAGATATGTTTCTTTTGAATGTGTCTCACAGTATGTTCAAATGCTGTTTTTTTATTTTAATTGGTGTAATTATGTTGCCAGAAAACAGAGAAAAGCAGAAGGGACAATAGGGGAAAAAGCATTCACAGAGAAGCGAGTACCACAATTGCATATATTGACCTGTGTTTTTTTTAAGAAGGGGCAACAATCTCAGACCCCACTGAGGGCAGTACTCACCAAAAATATTTTCAAATGGATTTCTATTATTATTCAAGGAAGTAAAACAAATATGCTGGACTATTAACTTCAATAGATAAGATGGAGATACCTTAGCACAGGCTATCATGAGAAGGAAGGAATATAGCAAACATTCTGTCCCAACCCAACACCAATCCTAAAAAAAGACTCTGATCAGAGGGAAATCTTATACCACAAGATCAGAAGGATTATCCTTCAGCATTCATTCATTTTGTCAATGGAAAACAGGCACAGGTTGGTGTGAATAGCCCTCAGATGTAGCACAAATGAAATCAGGGACAAATGTCCTGTTGTCTAAGGACTTTTTCATGAACAAATCTTTTAGAGTTTTCTAGAAATGTACATTCCATCCATGTCCTGTAAAAGGCCAATTCAGTTATTCTAATGTCCTCCTAATCTCTTCAGGCAAAATTGTAACATTAATTCTTAGGACATGTGCTAAAAGCCAAGTGTAGCTGCTTATTAATGCAACCATCTCTACACGACTCTGATTAAATCTAAGCAAATTATTCTAGATTGTGCATCAATTTGTGGAGAAGGACTCTCGCTTCCAGTTTAAAAAACATGCTTCAGCTTTCTGATAATGTCAGAGAAGGGTTCTAACCTGTTTGAATGATGAGATGTGGGATACTGGTCAGCTATTGAAAGAACCTACCTGAGCGATGCCAGCCAAAGGTCATGGTTTTGGTGGCTGGGCGAGTAGAGACCCAGAGTGAAAAGATGCTGACACCCATGCTGCCTATATCTGTCAACAGGTGGGCTGCATCTGTCATGATGGCCAGGCTATGTGCCAGGTATCCACCTGGAAAGCAAACAGACAGACACCAGGGGATCTTAAAGGCATAGCTGGAGACAGATCAATAAAAATCTAGCATAAGTACCGTATTTTTCGGAGTATAAGACGCACCTAGTTTTTGGGGACAAAAACAAGAAAACAAGAAAAAAATATCTGCTTCTGCCTCCCAGCAATTTGCCTCCCAGCAAACAGTACAGATGATATACACTGTTTGCTGTGTATTTCTGTGCATGTG
>JANHFT010006196.1:105666-115962 GCA_032467955.1 Pseudoxenodon macrops | reverse complement strand
AATTTCCCCCCACCCACCCCCCGTTTTAAAATTTCCTCTCCACAATCACGGCCACGTACCTCTTCCGCCTCCCATTGCATGGCTTGGTTCTTCCCTAAGCTCGGAGACACGTTGGGAGCCGACTCGCCCCGGATGCCCGTCTCCCAACGTGCGTGGCAGGGTGGCGCGGATTGCAAAGTGGCTGGGATGAAGTGCCGAAGAAGCTGCGCCCTGCATGGTTTTTGCTTTGTCGGGCGGGTCGAGATAGTTTCCCCTAATGTGTCGGTTTCTCTCCGGCTCAGCGGGAGCAGAGGAGCCGCCCTGAACAGCCTTGTCGGCCGCTTGCCTCTCACGCCGTCGCTTTCCCCACGGAAAAGGACCACCAGCCAGTCGAAAACGGAGCCGCCGCTGCTTCGGACCAGCAAGCGCACCATCTACACGGCTGGGCGTCCGCCCTGGTACAACGAGACTGGCACCCCGTTCAAAGAAGCCTTTGTCATTGGTAGGGGAATCGGGGGCTGCTCCTTTTGCCCTATAGGTTGGGGTGGGGGGTGGAGGGTTCCGTTTGAAAATCCTTATGAAATTTATCCAGCAACGGGGAGCTTCCAACTGAAATGTATCCAACAACTGGAAGTCCCAGTTTCCTTGCCTTGGGATAGGTACTGGTTTCTAATTTTCTGTACCATATTTCCCCTCCCTCCTTGAAAAGTTGCAGCTTCTTGCATAGAATGAGATGCTGAAATAAGGCTTTTAAAAAAAATAATCAGGGAATTCTGCTGGTTTTGGCCATATTAGTAGTACCACGCCTACTGGGTTTAGTTGTAATGTGCTATGTGGGCCACATCTATGCTGTAGGCTGTTGGTGAGATCTGCATGCTGGCTTCTTTCCCGCTAGGGAGTTTAAAGGGGAGATCATTGGAAATCCAGGCACGCTAGGCAGTAAAGAATTCGAGGAGAGGGAACATGTCTTAGGGATGTTCCTGCAGATTGTCCTCTTCTTGTTAGCGTGTGTTAGTGGTGTTTTCGTCTTCCCCAGGCTTGTGTGGTGGCAGTGCATCTGGCAAGACTACAGTGGCCAACAAAATCATTGAAGCACTAGATGTGCCTTGGGTGGTGCTCCTCTCCATGGATAGCTTCTACAAGGTGGGCTGGTTAAAATATCTTGGCCCAACTCCCTCAACTCCACCCCTCTCAAAGGCAGAGATGGGAAGAAGTGAGAAAATGGAAGTCTAGGAAACCACCTCTACAGTACTGATCCAGTCTGTTCTCTTCCCTGTTTCCTGATGTTTCTGCTGCTCTTCCAGGTGCTGAACAAAGAACAGCAAGAGCAAGCTGCTTGCAATGAATACAACTTTGACCATCCTGATGCCTTTGATTTTGACCTGCTCATCAGTGTCCTACGGAAGCTGAAAGAGGGCAAGAGCGTTAAAGTTCCCGTTTACGATTTTACCACACATAGCCGAAGCAAGGAGTGGGTATGTAGGTGCAGGAGGATGTTCCATTATTCCTAGCAATTTTTAGAAATTAAAAGGCTTCCCTTCCACTCTTTTCTGTGAAGCGGTATTAAGCTCCGTAAGGTATTTATGGCTTGGTGTTCTGCAGTTGGCTAAAACTGCACAAATACATAGAATATTTGGATGGGAGGGGTTGTTATAGGCCAGATGCAAGTCACCCAAGCTCCTCTAGAGTGCCGAATCATAGCTCCAAGCATCTAGCAAAGATCGCCAATAGTGGAAATTCCTAGGAATGGTTCCCATGTGGGAGCCTTGGATTCCTCATTCCTGAGGTAGATTTTCTATTCTAATGTGGAACTGAAATATCTCCCTAAAACGACTGTGTATGTTCTACATGAAGACATTAAATTGATCTGCCTCTCAATGTTTCTCAACTGTGCTGACTTCAGCTCCTAGAATCCCCCATTCATTTCACACATTTTCAAACTGCTGAGGTTGAGAAACTTTAGTTTCTCCAGCTATGGGGAAAAATGAGTTTCTCACAGTCAGGAAAAATAGTGCAACCTGATTCTAGCCATTTTTATAAAAAGGACTATTTGTGCACATCCCGTTTATTTCGTTACAACGTCTTTCAATCGGTGAAAATAATGCTGCAGTGTTTAAATTAAAAATATATTCTTTATCTTAGCTACTAGGTTTGCCTGAATTGGCAGACATTTCCTTTTTTAATAATAACCTTTACTGTTACTGCACAACATATGTACAATGAGATTGATTTTGGAGCCTGAGGAGGTTCAAATGCTGCAGGATCTTTGGAAAGAAAACTGCATTTGACTAACTGTATTCACAGAAAGTCTCACTTAGTATTTTCTGTTCTAGTTCACGTAATGAATTCCATCTTGGTTTTCGAAATGCAGGTTTTTCTAAAGCAGTTTCTAAGTAAAATCAAAATAGAAGAATAGAATTGTAATGTGATCTGAAAAGAAAGCTCACCAATATTTTTCTGATGTCATTAGTTGATTTTCTGATGTCAGGGTGAGTCTATCTGGAGTAGGCTATGCTGTTTTTGCTTTGGTAATAAAGTGTTCATTGAATGCCTGATCTCCTTCATTTTGGGGACTGAAGAACAGATAATAGAATTATAATTCTGTTCATTGTGTTTTATTTCACCTGCTTGCTAGTGTAGAGTGTGTGTGTCTGTAACTCTATTTTCAGGTGGAGGAAGATAGCAGACTTGAGGATGAATATATTTCATTCACTACAAGAAAGGTGGCAAATAAATTCAATAAATAATATTTCTGGAATACAGCGGACCATTCCATTTTTGTTTAGGAGAAATGACTATCACCCTTTCCTGAAAGCTGATGGTCACAGGATGAAAATGGTGCTGCTAGAGGCTTTTTTGTCTCCATAGTTGATTTGAGGGCTGTATCTCTACATTAGCAACTATTACATTTGAAAGCTTTTTAGATTATGGAGCCTTATGGTACGAGAAAGAACTTGGTGTGAAAGGGAGGGCATCGTATTGGAATTGAGCTTGGTTCCTTGTTCCTTGTAAGTAAGAAGTTTCCCTGTACGAGGAAGAGCGTCTTAGATCTTAATTTCTTCTGGGTT
This sequence comes from Pseudoxenodon macrops, assembly GCA_032467955.1. Lineage (NCBI taxonomy): Eukaryota > Metazoa > Chordata > Lepidosauria > Squamata > Pseudoxenodontidae > Pseudoxenodon > Pseudoxenodon macrops. The sequence goes on along the minus strand of JANHFT010006196.1, from coordinate 112,915 downwards.
CTGATTTCTCTCCCTAGCTTTAATTGACACATTATTTCTCCTTTCTTTGCAGAAAATTATCTATGGGGCCAATGTAATTGTATTTGAAGGTATCATGTCATTTGCCAATAAGGAGCTTCTACAGGTACTAAACAGGGCAAAGATAACACACATGAGTAGGACATGGACCAACTTGGGTGGATGGGTTCCCTATTTAATTTTGTCATAATTTGCATCTATTTTGTGGGAAGTAACTTGTAAAAGAGTCCTTCAAAGATGCAGGCATTTGAATAAGTTCTAAGATAAGACTTTGGCCAGATGCCTGTGTCTCTAAGTTTTTCCCTTCCTTGTGACTTCTGCAGCTCCTGGATATGAAAGTTTTTGTGGACACAGACTCGGATATCCGGCTTGTGCGGCGGTTGAAGCGGGACATCATGGAACGTGGGCGGGACGTGGCAGGCGTCATCAAGCAGTACAGCAAGTTTGTGAAGCCGTCCTTTGAGCAGTACATTGAGCCTACAATGCAGGCGGCAGACATTGTGGTGCCTCGAGGTGAGTGGAGGAAAAGGAATGGCTGTTGATTTGTTCAAGGTGCAACATTGGGCTGTGTGTGTTATGTGCCAATACTCATTGTAGGATACTCAGGAAATTTTGAGTATGAACACAGACAGAGTGCCCGTTTCATGACTAAATATGACTACAGTTTAGTCTCCTGGTTTATAGTCCAGCACCTTGGCCACTACACCAAAAATGGTTCTCATAAAAGGTCTGAAAACTAACGAGAGATTAAAAACAAATATTAATCTCTATGACCAAGGGAACCAAAAGCCTTTAAGGAGTGTTAAAAAAAAACCAGACTGATTGATTTATGGAATATGGGAAATAGCAATAGCACTCAGACTTATATACCGCTTCACTGTGCTTTACAGCCCTCTCTAAGCAGTTTAAAGAGTCAGCCTATTGCCCCCAACAATCTGGGTCCTCATTTTACCCACCTCGCAAGGATGGAAGACTGAGTCAACCTTGAGCCTGGTGAGATGTGATCTGCCAAACTGCTGGCAGCCGGTGATCAGCAGAAGTAGCCTGTAGTACTGCACTCTAACCACTGCGCCACCACGGCTGATAATTTTTTTTTTTTAAAGGATGAGACCTGCTATGAATGGGAATGGTGAAATATTACCTAAAGTGCAGATATCCATACTTCAGAACCTCTTTGGTTTTTCAAACTTCCTTTTTTTTCCCCAGGTGGAGAGAACTTTGTGGCTCTGGACTTGATTGTTCAGCATGTTCATAGTCAATTGGAAAAGGTGAGGAGAAGTAGTTTTGGGGAGTGAGAAAACATCACTGCTGCAGAAAGCCCCATTCCTACATGGTTACTCCTCCTTGTTGCCCAGTATCTGGTTCTTGTTATTATAGCCCAAAAGGATTATTCCCTCCCTGCCAAAAACTTATCCTTTCCCCATATCCTGGAAAGGCATCCAATTCCTGGCTTGTGGCTGATGGGTGTCCCTAGAATTATTCCACCCCTGATGGCCCCACCTGCCACATGGTTTTTGTCCCCAAATTAGTAAGCAATAGGGAGATGGGGAAGAATGGCGCCACCATTTTATTATTTTAGACTTGGCCTTGGGGCAAATGTTACTGTGTGCAGTGACCGGCTGTTCTGTTTTGTTTCACTTCCCACTACTCCCTGCCTTGTAATACTGCCTCCCGGTGTGGGCTCCTTCTCCTACCGCCCAGCGTGAAATCACAGTCAGGTATGGTGGCACCCTTAAAGAAATAGAGCTAGAACCTTCCTCCTCTTCTCTTCTTTCCTTCTTCATCTTAGTATCGTTCTCTGACACCCATCCAGCCAGCCAGTGGGAGAGCAGCTGGGTGTTGGGGAAGAATTGCTGGCAATATCTGGTGGGAATATGCAAGGAGGTCAATGCAGGCAATTGCTTAGGCTGAAGATTCGCTAATGGGCATGTGCAAACCTCTGACCACTTTGGAACCTCACCAGAGCATGTTAGATTTGTGCTCTTTTTACTGCGAGCTCGTCTTTGCCGCCTTTCTTTAGAATCGGACATCTTAAGTAGAGCTCTCAGGAAGGGTGCTGCTTGATAGTCTCACTTCCTCCTCCACGTCAAGGAAACATTTATTATTTTGTGTATAATAAGATACACAATAATACATGGGGCTGCATTGAATGGAGTTTCAATACATTCTACATTCCAGCCACATTTCCACAAGTGTAATTTGTATACCAAAATGGCATACCTTTCGGCGAGGTTGGGATGGAGAAGAGGAAGTTCATTCGGTCGTTTAAGGCTACTTGCAGTGAGCTACTGGATCCCAGCTGCTCTCCCTGTTTTGGTACTGTGGGAGCGTTCTGCTGTTCCTCTGCCCCATGTCTCAGGCAGGAAACTGCTGCCTTGTTGCCCCTCCTAACGCACTCTGTCTATCTGTCTCTCTTCTGTCCTGCTGGGCCTGGGCACCTGCATCAGAGGAAGCTACGCTGGCATATGTGAGGACACTTGGTCTCCTTTGGCTATTTCCTGCTGCACCTTCCTCTCCTTGTGTACTGTGTTCCATTTTGAGGGGGTGGTGGGAATGGACCAAGGCTGGAGTGGGGTGTCTTTCTGCTCCTGTGCTCCTGTGTTTTTTTTAAATCCAGTAGTAGAAAGATAATATTAGCTGTGCCTGACTTTCAAGAGTGGGCATTGGAGACTTTGGTGTGCTGTAATTGCTGAGTGAAGTCAAGAGCAATTTATAATTGCTCATAAGCGGTTTCACATCCTAGGTTACACTATTTGTCTTATTAGAAGCAAGGAGGGTGAACCTGACTTTTCAGAATTTATTTTGGATCCAGTTTTCTTTCTTTGGGCACAAATGTTGGGGATGGGGGAGGAGGGACCATATGAGCAGAAATGATGTTTTGCATGCAGAGCTGTTATTGTAGGGCCAGCGGATACATTGGTTTTTTTTTCTTCCATGTGACTCAGCGTTCTTATTTTTGCACAGAGCAGCCTTGGCCTCTGCTCATCAGGGACAACCATTGCCAACAACCTTAAGTGTCTTGGAGAGCACACCGCAGGTTCGGGGGATGCACACTATTATCAGGTACAAGGCAAGATAGGTCAGTTTGGGGGGTATGCTTGCCTCTGAGACAGGCTATATAAGCCTTTGGAGGGGGAAAGTCCAACGGTCTGTAGCAGCTACAGAGAAACATCAGCTGCTTAAGGAAAAGAGGAAGGGCTTGGGTTTCATAGGCAAATTCAGAGCTGTCAAAAGTCGATGGCGACAGGCTTGCTTTAGGTAAAAGACATTTTCTGGGATGGAATCCTAGCATGGAGTAATATTTCTTTCACTTCTGTTTGCTTTGCAGGAACAAGGACACCAGCAGGGATGAATTCATATTCTACTCCAAGCGTCTCATGCGGCTGCTGATTGAATACGCCCTTTCCTTTCTACCACTCAAGGTATGGGCTTCTCCCACTCATTTAAGACCACACAAACCCACTCCGCTTATCTGACAAGTGCCAACAGAGATGCGACAGACCATCTAACCTTCTATCTACGTAGGGAGGGATTCTTGTGTTTTTTTTGGTCCAAGCATGCCTCAGCAAGAAGCCCTGCGTGATTGCTGATTTGGCCTTGTCAGCTCCGATTGTTCCAATCGGCAATTGTCTTGACTTTTTTCAGCCAGTTACCGTAGAGACACCACAGGGGACAATTTATGATGGAAAGAGATTTCACAGGCAACGGGTGAGTTATTTATTTATTTTCTAATTGCCTCAAAAAGGGTCTGTTGGGTAGTATCTTTGTAGGACAAAATAAGGGAAAGGTGGTAAATAGACTAATAGACTAATAATAATAGAGTAACAGAATTGAAAGGGACCTTGAAGGTCTTCTAGTCCAACCCCCTGCTCAAACAGGAAACCCTATACCATTTCAGACAAATGGTTGTCCAATCTCTTCTTAAAAACTTCCAGTGTTGGAGCATTCATAACTTCTGGAGGCAAGTTGTTCCACTCATTAATTGTTTTGTCCGGAAATTTCCCCTTAGTTCTACGTTGGTTCTCTCCTTGATTAGTTTCAAGGAATTGCTTATTTTCCTGCCTTCTGGTGCTTTGGCCAGTAGGTTGACCGCCTCTTCTTCATGGCAACCTCTTAAATATTGGAACACCTCTATCATGTCACCCCAGTCCTTCTTTTCATTAAACTGATAAAGATCATTCTGTTTTCTACAGATTAGGCCTTTCAGTGAGTCTTGCTTAGAAAAGGCTACTTTGGTTAGTAGCTGCTGGAGATGCAGCTGGGATTTTCTTTATGCAATCAAGGCCTCTGTCAGAGGGGTGGGTTCCTACCGGTTTGGTCGAATCAGTAGCAGCAGCGGTCTGACGTCATCAAGAACGCTCTGCGTATGCGCAGAAGCTTCTGTGTATGCAAAGAAGCGTCTTGTGCACGCTCCCGTTTCCAAACTGGTAGCAAAGATAAGTGAAACTCACCACTGACCCTGTCACTGTTACAAACACAATGTTTTGCAGCATTAGATTTAAGTGGTTAAGCTATTGACAAGGATCTTGGAAGAAAGCTGTTTTCCCCTTTTATAGATCACTGGAGTCTCCATCCTGAGAGCAGGTGAGACCATGGAGCAGGCTCTTACAGCTGTCTGCAAAGATATTCGCCTGGGAAAGATTCTCATCCAAACTAACCATGACACAGGGGAACCTGAGGTGAGGAAATGCAATGGGGTCTTTTGGGAGGGAGTTAGATAGTTTTGAGATGGGGCTGAGTTGTGGATAAGATTATTCTTCTGAATTCTTTTCTGCTCTTGCCAGCTGCATTATCTCAGGCTGCCCAAAGAGATCAGTGAAGACTACGTCATCCTGATGGATAGCACTGTGTCTACAGGAGCTGCTGCCATGATGGCTATTCGGGTGCTATTGGTATGTTGAGGCCCAGTTGCATGAAATGAGTGGCGGTTTGGTTGGAATTCTTCTGTTCTTGATGTTGTAAGCCAAGACAGACTGATGAAAACAGCTAATGTGGGGTTGCATACATGACAGGGATTGATGGTTAAAGTCATTGAAAATGGTTTGGAGAACTCAGAATAATTTGACCTGCAGTCTGGATGGGAGACTCTGGATCACATAGGGACTGCTCACAAGTGCTGTATCCCACAGGATCACGATGTACAAGAGGATAGGATCTTCTTACTGTCTCTGCTGATGGCAGAGATGGGAGTCCATTCTGTGGCTTATGCTTTTCCCCGTGTGCGTATCATCACCACAGCTGTGGACAAGAGAGTCAATGAGGAATTCCACATCATCCCTGGCATTGGTAAGCAGTTGTGGTTTTCTGACACTTGGTGTTTTGCTCTGGCTGGTTTGGTGAGCCTGAGTGGCACAGATCAGGCATTGTCTAGCTGTAGCATTCGTGTTCTGATAAGTGATTTTGTTCGGCTGATTTAACAATCCTTTTTGTCTTGGGTGAGGACACTGTAGCCTGCAAGATTAACACTTATCGCCTGACGCAATGTGGTGGGTATTTCCATGAACCAAAAAGAAGTTCCTGAGCTGCATCTATTAGAAGCATGTAATTCATGTTTTCTTTTAGGGAACTTTGGAGACCGTTACTTTGGCACAGATGGCACCATCCCCTGGTATGAGAATGACGACATGGATTGCTGACCTGATTCTGCTGGACAAGGCTTTATTTCTTAAATATTGGGTGTCTCTTCTTGGCTTGACTACAGGCAAAATGCTGTTGCCCTGGTCCTTTCTTTCCATAACTGCAAGCTCTCTAAAGAGTGCTCAGCAGTGGTGCAATTTTGATAGCACTTCCTGCTATAATACACCAACTGGGATGGATACATTGCTTCTGCTTCTGCTGCTACTGCTACTACCTTCCCATTCACAGTCTCCTTCATATTTATTGGTATTTATTAGAGCATTTACTCCACTGTAGTACTGCTTCCCATCTTTTTTTTTTAAAAACGCAATACTTTTATTATAAAATAGTATAAAGAACGTAAGAATTCGTATGAAACGTTGACTTCATTGTGGCCAGCGGCATCATGGGCGCAAGTGGCGGGAGTGAGATGAGGCGCTGTTCCGGGAGGCGTCCAGCTCCATTCTTCCTTCAGGGACCTTCCTCTTGGAGTTGACTTCAGGAGGCTCCATGAAAGGATCTCTTTGGGTCACCTGGTTGCTTTCATGCAGCTTCAACGTGTAGCTTCAGCAGCGTCTTGTCTGCCTATCAAGGATACTATAAGTGTATTCCTGCAAATCCATTGGGATTTTTCACTGACCTGGTGAGTTACTGCGCCCTTTTATATGTGTTTCCTCACTGGCTTTTGTGCAATGCAAGCAGGCTTCTGTACGTTGACCTGGGATTCCTCTCTAAAATAATTTTAATGCCGACTTATTCAGGATCCTGTGATCTTGTCAACTGTGTGTAAATTGCACTTGTCCTCCCTAATTTGTAACTGCAGAAGCGTTTGGGACCATAGTTTTGCTATAAGGGGGCCTCATGCTAGAGGCAAGTGGTCAACACCCAAAGTCAATACTACTAATAGTGAAAGCCAGAGCTACATTTGCCTTCCAAACCAAAAGTGGCTATTGGCCTAACATTAGGCCCCCCAACCTGCATTCCCTTAATTCTGATCTGTTTTTCAGTACTGTACTCTGCTGACTTTCTTTTTTTTAAAATTACCATAATAAAAGATTTACAGTGCTATTTGGCTTTATGTCTTTGTAATTGGGATTAGTTGGATGTCTTTCAGGTGAAGAGAGGGAAATACGGGGATGTCATTTACATCCTATTTGCTCAGTGCTCAGTGAGTTCGATCCTAGGTAGAGGCAAATATTTCTCTCTCTGGGCACAATGGGAATATATCTGCTGAACAAAACTCCGCATTGGCGACAGGAAAGGCATCTGGCCAATAAATTCTTCTGCTAGCTCCATTCAGTTGCCCAGACTCCACCCCGCAAGTGATTATGAGGTCGTTAAAAGAAGATGGTGATTTACATCCTATTTGCTCAGTGTATTTAATTTCAGAAAAAGATTGAAAGAATCGTAGTATCAGAATACAAATTAAATCGTGCAATACAACTGAATTATAGAATATCTTGGAAGAGCTACAAATTATCACTAGTCCCTGGGTGAGGTGTTGTACTGTTATCCAGTGACCAGGAGTTGAGCTCAGCTCTTTTTTTTTTAAACAATTTTTATTTTCCACAATATTCATTTTACATTTCATTTTCATATATCACTTTTTACATAT
>JANHFT010006196.1:83019-97450 GCA_032467955.1 Pseudoxenodon macrops | reverse complement strand
TGTTGGGGGCAATAGGCTGACTCTGTAAACTGCTTAGAGAGGGCTGTAAAGCACTGTGAAGCAGTATATAAGTCTTAAGTGCTATTGTTATTGCTATTTCTAGGGTATGTCAGATACCGCCTGTATGTCTCTTCACATGCACAGATCATGTTCACATGAATTCTGCCCTTTTGTTTTGTTCCCTCATTCCCTGTTTTCCAGGGACCTTTTGCAAGTACTGACTCCTTGCTAGCTTCTGATCTCCAGGAGATCAAGTAATTAGCTGGCTGGGCCTATTAGGCAGAAATTATTTAACTTCTGCAATTAATGACAGGAAGAAATCAATCATCTTTTTCTGCTGGTTTTTCTGCTAGTTTTCTGATTTAATAGGAAAAATGGGTAATATTCCACACAGACTATGCTTTGTATAACTGAAAATGGCATACAATGCTGACGCAAACTTGGTCAGTACTATTTTTCAGTGATTTGAACAGGAAACACAAACAGTATTTGCATTAAGGCAGAGGTGTAACGAATGTAGTGTAAACCCTCATGTGGTTTGCTCATACTTTTTACATCTCCTCAGAATGTGTTGATGAATGTTCTTTTTTACTTAAAGAAATCTGGAGGGGATTCCTGGGGGGAGTAAAAACCATACAACAGTAAAACAGTCTGGCTACTGACATTGTGGGTTTGCCATCTCTGAAGATTTTTAAGAAGAGGCTGGATAGTCATCTCTCAAAGATAGTTTAATTGGTTTTCCTACACATAGCACAGGGTTGAACTAGATCAGGAGTGTCAAACTCAAGGCTTAAATCTGCTTAAATCTGGCCCATGGGGCTGGACTGGAAATAGCAAAGGACCGACCCACGGTGCCTCTGGCAGCTGAAATGGGGCATGGGTGGCCTCACATGCCCACCCTCCTCCGCACCATTTTCGGCCTGGGTGGCCTGCAGCACTCTGCCCGCCAAAACGGGGCACCAGGTGGGGGCGTGCAAAGCACCCCCTTGCCCCATTTTGGCGGGCAATATACTGCAGGAGGCCACCCAGGCTGAAAGCAGGGTGCGGGTGAGCAGTCTATCCAACATAGTGACAGAGAGACAAAATTAAGCCTATAACGGAGACTTTGCCGATTTTCTGGCTACAACAAATGAAGCAAAAAATTATATCGGTACTTTATAATATTTTAGATTTTAGATTTCATATTTTTTATCTCTTGTGTTTTTTTGTATCGAAATATAATATGAATGTTCCATACAATAAATAATAAACTGAAAGGTCCCCCGTCCCATTACGTTCAGGCCCTCTCCCCTCCCCCTGGAAGGTAGCCAATCTCAGGTCTAGGGCATAGAGAAATGACTACTGTTCATTGGAATGTTGAGAGTTTGTGTTTTCCTCCTGTTCCTCCGCTTCAAACGCAGGAAGCTGAGTGACGTACTGCCTGTCTTCCCTAGGTGGCGATGCGATCCGAATGCAGCCAACAGCAAATGCAACATTGCACACTACAGATGAGAATCAGCCCCGCAAGCCATGACCTTGTAAGCAGAGCACGATCACTGGTGTGTGGTGGGAAAGTCGTGGGGAAGAAGCTACAGGAGCCTTTTGGCAGCTGGCGTCCAGATTCAGAAGGGTCTACTGGGGTCTGTGGCCCTTTTCCTCACCATCTGCTACTGTGTAGCAGTCCCTTCAGTGGGAACCCCCCTTTGGTTTTCTGAAATGTAATACACCCGTGGGTAGATCTAGGATCTCCTGGCATGAAGGGACGAGCTTTCTCCAGAATATCACTGGTCTGTGGAAGAGGTTGGTGGGTTTAAAATCTAGCTGTGGAATGGAATCCTGCTGCATTCTGTATTAATACATGTAGTCCTCAACTTAGGGCCCCTGTTGCTAAATGAGTCGTTTGCTAAGTGGGATTTGCCCCATTTTACTACCTTTCTTGCCACAGTTGTTAAGTGAATCGCTGCAGTTGTTTAAGTGAATCTGGCTTCCGCATCGACTTTGCTTGTCAGAAGGTTGAAAAAAGGGGGATCACATAACCCCGGGACACTTCCAAGTGTCATAAATGTGAGTCAGTTGCCAAGAATCTGAATTTTGATCACGTGACCATGGGGAATGCTGCAACGGTTGTGAGTGTGGCAAGCGATCATAAGTCACTTTTTTCAGTGCCATTGTGACTTTGAATGGTTGCCAAATGATCTGTTGTAAGTGGAGGATTACCTGTCCTGCAACCTGAGGCTACACACTCAGAAACTTACTATTGTAATGACTGGGCTTGTTGAATACACCTTCAGAGAACAAATCTCTTGCCAATCAAAGGCCATGTGGATAGATTAAGTTGGCTAATTGTTGCACAGCTCACAAAGTGATAGTTACATGCCTGAGATTTATCTGGATGATTGATGCAGCTGACTCCACGTGGGGATGGGCAAAGTAGAAGACGAGGGAGCCATGGCCAAGAATACCTGCAGCAGATGCAGTCATTCCACATTAGTAGCAATATTGATACCCGCTTAGATGGAAATGCTACTCTAGATAAGTCTCTAATGCTAAGGCCACCCTGAGCAATTGTCTTATTTTATGTGTCCGTAGTTGCTTTGGCTCTCTCTCTCTCAGTCTCTTCTATTTTGATGACTGGTCCACTGGTTAGCATTGGAAAAGATTATTCAGAAGAAGACAAGCGTCCTTCAGATCATGACTGCTGTGCACAGGCCAAGAGCAGACATTTCTTAAGCCCAGTACAAACATCTGTCCATTCTAATAGGCAAACTCGTTTTAAAGCTTTCTATCTTGCTCCTCCTTTTCTAACCTCACTTTCTCTTCCCTCCATCAGAATTCGGTTTCCAGTCACAGCACAGTTCCTATTCCAGCAACCATTCCAGAGACATCCTGCCCAGGCCTGAATTACCAATCATTTGGACTCTGGACAAAGAGCTCCCTCTCCAGTTGTGATGCTGTGCAGTGACTTTGGTGAGGGTGCCTGAATGCCTGCTTCAGAGTCATAAATCTTCTCAGGGAACATGGCCACAGGCATACTCAGACTTTGCAAGGGGCTGGTTTGAAGGCAAGAGAGAGACTTTAGCTCCGCCTCTTTAGGCCCAAGGAACAGCTTCCCCTTCTCCAGCAACAGAACAGTTCTTTGTTTAGCCTGTAATTCCCACAGCAGTGAAGGAAAAGAAAATGGATGAATGTTGCCAGCCCAGCAGTCTTTATCCCCAATCATTCTTTCTCCTTCCAATCTTGGTATTTTGTGTTTTTAAGCCAGCCATATTGTGCCCTTGTCAAAGCCCAACTCATGATGGAAGAGGGGATATTGGGCTCCCTGCCTCCCAGTGCCAGGGAGGCAACCTGCCCTGCTAGGGCTGTCCCCTGGCAACTGGGACTCCCCTTTCTGACCTATGTATTGGTGCCAAGCTGCATTTCAGGGTGTAGTGTGAAGTATGGTGGGATTTGGAGAGCCTGCCTGGTAAGTTGGTGTTGCCCATCATCTCCCACAATGAACTGCTGCTCCAGAGATCTTTAGTTGCTGTGTAGCATCCTGCCTCTTAAGCTGCCCCAAATCCTTTTCTGTGGGGCAGTACTAGGCAAGGGCATTTTTCACACTGTGATTAAAAAAGAAATTGTTAGGATTTTATCAGCACAATTAAATATTTCTGAAGGAAAGAGCTGTTTTTTTTTTGTTCATGTTTCCTTAGGATGTATTCATTCATACATTCCTGGGAATATTGGGGTAGGTCTTATGTATTTTGCATGCAATCTCTTCTTGGCCTGTCAAGGACATCCTAGTTTCCCCCCCATATGCTGACATTTTTAGTAGAACAAGGCAAGTAATAAATTACTATTTTTAATATATTTGTGGATTATGCTATTAAGGATCAACAGCTGGCCTTGCAACCATACCATCAATGGATATTTAATTTGCACATTAACTTGGATGGGAATGTGTGAAGTATGTTGAGTTCTGTCTTAGATCTACCCTATTCAACGTTTTTATAAATAACTAGGCCAGTGATGGCGAACTTTTTCGGCACTGAGTGCCCAAAGCAGAACGTGCGCGCGTGCTGGAGCGCATGCGCACCGGCCAGCTGGTCTTTGGGTTTCCGGGGCTCCGGTCACGTGCAAATACAAACTGGCCAGCGGACGCAAGAGCAGCTGGCGATGGTGCACATGCCCACAGAGAGGGCTCTGTGTGCCATAGGTTCGCCATCACCGAACTAGGCCCTAGAGAGGAATAAATGTTGTGGGGTACCTTGGAAAACAGAATCAATATTTAAAACCATATTTAAATATCGATATTTAAATGATCAAGAGCGCTAAATCAAATATACAAGAAATACATAGAGATAGATAAAAAATGTATACAACTGAATGGTCATAAGCTATAAGCTCAGCAAGTGATTCTATAGAAATTAGCTTTTTTTTAATCTTTTGTCATTAGACAGCACAGGTTGTGAGGGCCCTTTCTCTCCCACACACACTGGGGTGGAATTAGGTGCCCACAACAGATAAATAATGGCAGCAGGAACCATCATATGTGAGCCAGTACCAGTATGTAAAGATTCAGGCTTCTGAGGGGAGGTTTGACTTCCACTCTCCCATGTCTGACCTGTTTTGCTGCAGTCATCTTTTATTCTTTAAATACTTCAATATCTTTTTAAAAGACTGTCGCAAAGGAGATGAAGCTAATTTGTTTCATTGCCTCAGAGCAGTATTTCTCAACCTTGGCAACTTTAAAATGTGTGAACTTCAACTCCCAGGATTCCACACTTTTTAAAATTTGAGAAATCCTGCTCCAAAGAATGTATCTTAATCATATGAACTTTTTGACAATAGAATAGAAGCAAGGGCTGAATTATTGTCAAGAGGAATATAACAAATGGGTATCTGTATTAGCAGGAACTTGAACTTTTGAAATTGTATGTTTTTATAATTTAATTACAAATGTGCCCTATTCTATAACTTAACTTGCTTGACCCAGCCTTGCCTAAAAACTGCATAGTCTTTCAGTCTTAATGGTATTATATGGTTTAAGAGTGATTATTTTGTTACTAATTTGACTACATCTCCCTGCTTTAGCAGAAAAATAAGTATTAGGAGGTGACTATTCTCTACAGTTGGAAGAATAATAGATGGGTCATAAGACATAATCAGATACATATTTTCGCTTTGAGAATCAGGTCTAGGTTCAAGCTACTTCAAAAAATGTTTCCTTTTATATATCGTTTTATTAAATATCTTTTAAAGAATATAAAAAGCTAACATAAACTAATGTAAAGAAAGAAATAGAAATCAAAGAGAGGTGCAAGAAAGAAACACAGAAAAAATATAAAGCAAACGCTTAAGAGAGGGCTGTAAAGCACTGTGAAGCAGTATATAAGTCTAAGTGCTATTGCTATTGCTATAACTTTACCTCTATGGTTACAACATACCTCTCTTCTTTCTATATCTATTCTGTTTAATCATCAAAACCATAAATCATGTCCATTTTTTTTTATTTCATGCAAAAGGTTTGTAAGGGATTTTGAGTTAGCAATAATTGTAGATATTTCTTTTCCCTAACCAAAGAAGTGAACTTAATCAGTTACATCATTTTTACCAACCATTCCTCCATTGCGGAAAATGCCGAATCTTTCCATCATTATGCATACAATAATCTTGCTGCATATACAAAGTTCCATTACTTTTCCAAGCCTTTGTCCATCAGTCCCATAAGAAAAAAAACCCACTGGTTTCAACTGTACATTAATCTTTTAAGATTATCTTAATCGGAGTATGTATTTTAATGGAAAAATTTCTAGCTTTTTCTTGCATACCCCAAGCGTACCCCAGGTTCTATCCATTGCACCAATATCCTGTGGTGTTTAATTGTGATTATTGGTGGTTTTTTTGGGCTGTCCTAGGCATCTGTGATAAAATCTTCTGTTTCTGTTGCAAGCTGAAAACCTTTTAGCTACTGCACTAAGTCCACACAAATATTTTCTAAGAAGCCTTTCCAAGTATTATAATCTCATCTAGCATTTCAGTGGGATGGATTCAGTCAGTGGGTGAGTGCTTTTCCTGCAGAAGCTACCAAATTCATATTTTCACATTTCATTTAAAACGATAATAAGTAGCAGGGCTGGAAAACCGAAATCCTGGAAATGTATGATCCATCTGAAGAGGCAAGAATGGATGGAAATGATGTGTTTCAACCTGAGGCAATTAACAAATGTTTGTATAGGTATTAATGTTTTGTTTTGGTTTTTTTAATTATATGCGGAAAGAAGAAAGAACCTATACAAAAATAAAATTGTCCTATACTAAACATAATTACTCAAATGTTTATTCCATCCACCCATCAGGCTATACAACTCAAGTCAGCTTACATTTAAGCCACTTAGTAATAAAAACTTTGGGAAATATAATTAGTAATTTATAGCCTGAATTTCTACATAACTTTCCAATTGGCCTCCCCAGTAAAAAGTTTATTCAGATAAAGAGGCTTAAAACTATTGTGTAATTAGCAGAGAATACTTTCCTCCCAAACTACAGAGTGTCCATTTTAATGAGTAAGAGCACACAATATCGATTTCTGTTTCTTTATCCTAAAGATCCCAATTATTTTTAAGCAGCCTTCTCGCTCCAACCCCAGTTGGAAACCATCCAGATCTGGATTTCGACTGCCGGAAATCCTGTTTGGAAGGCTCCAGGATCTGCAAGGCTGGTTTAGATATTTATGTTGTTAAGACTGGTTGGTGTGATTCAAAGCAGTGGCTTTTTAAGTATCCTTGGCTAATGGCTATAAATTGCTTTGAATGTCAAAGTTGTAAGACTTGTTTATTTTGCAAAGCATTTACGAAGGTTACCTTTTAAGTCTGTTGTAATTTTATATGTTTCCCCTTAATATTTTGATGATTCGTTTTGAATGTTGAGAAGAGTATGCTGCTTAATGTGTCAATTACAATCAAACCAAGAGCCAACAGCTTAATTGCACTTGCAAAAAATGAGACTGAGCAGCCACTTACATATTCACAGCATTCCTTGACTTAATAATTGCAAACTCAGTTTGTAGTATTTCATGGAACCTGTCTGAAGAAATGTAAATAAGAGAATTCATTTTATCCCTTACTAGACGCTTGCAATTCGAATTGTTATCTGGTTCCAGTCAGTTACACAACATCCAGTTATACTTCAGTGGAAGTCTTCATTTTTATCCAATATGTGAAAAGATTTAATTCTTTCCCCCAACAATACTTGAATCTTACTGTTTTGGATCTAGCATAGGAGTATGCCACTGGCTGCTTCCCCCCAGTCTGCCAGCCATCTTTTGAAGGTGTCATAGCTTGTTGTGGAGTAGTGACTAAGTGTCACCTGATCCCGTTGACAGCTGTTGCTTTGCACAACCCCCCTCCCCGCACCCTTTACGGAGACAAAAATGGCAGCTGGGATTCCATTGGGGTCATGTGACCTACTAAAAATAGCCTTGTAGGCTCAGGACAGGGAATGATGTCAGAAAGAAGTCAAGATCTGAACAGGCAAACTAGAAAAAGAAAAGCAAGCTTGGTGGACGGAGGGAAATTTCCCAAGTGGAAATAAAACAGGAAGAGGCCAAGGTGTAAAAGCCAGGAAGGAGAGAAGCCAGCACTGCCAAGGCAAGGGAGCTGGAGCAGGCAGGCAGAACAAGGCAGAGAGAGCAGAATTTGGCAAGGCAGGCATTGAGGCTTAGGGAAAGCTGAGGAGGTCATCCATCCAGCCCATTGGAGTGTGCTGCGGGCAGGAATCGGTGTTGCGGGGATGAACTTTGCCGTGGGCTTCAAGCCGATGCTGGGGACTTCACAGAGCATGGATAACCTGGAGAAGCAGCTCATCTGCCCCATCTGTTTGGAGATGTTCACCAAACCAGTGGTCATCCTGCCCTGCCAACACAACCTCTGCCGTAAGTGTGCCAACGACATCTTTCAGGTGAGCAAGAAGCCCAGGAATCGATGCTCTGGATAAGCGTAACATGAAAGGGATTCAGGTCGGTCTGGGTGATGCCTTTATAAAATCTGAGTGAAGGAGTTTATGATAAATATGTAATAAATGTTACGATGTATTCTCTGCTTATAGATAGCCATTAATATTCATCGCACGTTTTGAAATATCTGCCTCCCAAAACTTAAAAAAACGAGGGAGAGTTGGAGGAGCAATAGAGAATTGGGAAGTATGAATAATTGCAATGCCAATTACATCTTGTTTCGTGGAAAAAGACTGAAGTATCAAGGCCACTGTGTATGTTTGTTTAAGGGAGGGTTTGGAAGGCAGGGGATAGGAAGGACGTTGTTGTGTTGTGTTGATCAGGCAGCCCAAAATGAGAGGAGTACAAAGCTGGTTGTCAGATTCAGGACAAGACGATGACACCTTGTATTAGCCTGGAGAGGCCATTACAAGCAGGCCTGAAGGAGGAGAGGGTCTGTTGCCTTTATATGTACCATCAGTGAGGAGAATAAAATCGATGCAATGAAATGCCTCTTCCTACAGAACATTTTCTATGCATTCCAATCGGGTGGGTTCCGGATCCTGCTACTGCCGGTTTGCTCAGGGATGTGTGTGCGCGTATGCACAGAACTAAAAGAAAGCTTCTGCACATGTGCAGAAGCAAAAAACAAGATGGTGTCTCCTATGGCGCCGCCAAGAGAACCGGCTCAGGGGTGTGGCAGGTCTGGGTCACTGCCGGTTCTAGTGAACCAGGCCGCCAAGTTACTACCGGTTCCATAGAACCAGTTAGAACTGGTAGGAACCCACCTCTGATTCCAACCTTCTGGAGCCAGTAACAATCACATATTTCCATTTACCCCTGTATCCACATGGCTAATATTAAAAATGGAACTTGAGAGCTGGATAATGAAATAGAACATATATGGGGTGGGGTGGGGAATATTCTACTGATTTAAGTGGGATATGTGTATGATGATTTTTGTGAGTTATCTAAATAGGAAGCTGCTGCAATTATCACTTGTTTTGTTACACAGTTTAGCTAGGATCTAAAAGTGTAAGAAGAGGTGGGAAATGAGAGTTTTAACCAAAGGAAGTAACTTCAGCCTCATTTACTTACATGTTGACTACATTTATACATTTGTACTTAGAGACAATTAGGTCTAGTAGTTAAGGCACCAGGCTCAAAAGCAGGACATCTTGAGTTCAAGTCACACCTTAACCATGAAACCCAGTTAGGTGACTTTGGGCCAGTCATTCTTTCTCAACCCAATCCACCTCCCAGAGTTGTTGTGGGGAAAATAAAAGGAAAGTGTGTTGGATATGTTTGCCGTCTTGAGTTATTTGTAAAAATAATAAAAACAGGATAAAAACAAATAAATCCCTTTTGTGGATTCATACAATACTGCATTCAAATCAGTGGTGGGTTGATGCTGGTTCGGACCGGTTCATCTGAACCGGTGGTGGAAATTTGCCCCCGCTCACTGAACTGGCAGTGATGGCTGGCTGGCCACGCCCCTGAACTGGTCCTCCAGCAGGAAATTAGTCCTCCGGCTCGAAAGCGGCCGGATAAGAACCCAGTGTGCAGAGGTTACTACTGGTTCTATCCAGTTCTACAGAGTAGGTAGTAACTCTGCGGTGACGTCATGGAACCGTTTCTGTCGGTAGCTCCATGGATGCTGCCATCTTGGATGTTTGCTTTGCGCATAAGCTAGTTTTTGACTGCCGCGTGCACGCCGTAGCATGCTTTGTGCGCGTGCTTGAGGCATGACCCTGAGCAAACCGGCGGTAAGAAAATTCAGAACCCACCTCTGCTCTGCGCATGCGCAAAGCCTTCTGCACATGCACAGAGGGTTTTTACCCGGATGTGACGTGGCACACGCACGAGTGTAGCAACACCGATGCGTGCACTTCTGGGTCGCCCGCATTTCCGATGAGACCCGAACTGATAGGGAAGGTAAGAGGAAGCCACCCCTGATTCAAATGGATTAGATTTGTGTGCTAACTCACATGAAACAAACCCTTAAAAGTAGCCTATATTGTGTAAATGCAGCCACGTTTACCACGGGGCAGCAGAACGAAAAATACGACCATGATCAACTGTAGCCCTTCCAGATGAGAAGAAAGGGTGGCTTAACAGATCTGGAAACCATGTCCTACAAAGAACGATGGAAAGAGCTTGGTAACTTGGAAAAGAAAAAGCTATGAGGAGATTTATAAGGTCTGCAAATATAGTATGTAATGATTTACCACACAGAAAATGGAGCAGACCTTTTGAAGTAATGGGATGGTGGTTATGATGTCATAGATTTTTATCTCCACCTGAGGAGAAGTGTATCTAGTGCGAGTTATTTCACAGCCGATGGTCTCTCTTCTAGTGAAGACAAGCATTTGTCAGGGATTCCATAATCGGACTGATCTAAACCAGATGGCTTCCTAATGGAAAACTATCCAAGACTTAGTGATTTCTAAGGTAACAGATCAAAATATCTGAGAGGGGAAGACACTATAGTTAACTTCACACTGAAATGTATTTTTCACTAGCCCAGAGAGCGTTTATTTTGTTTTAAAACTGAGCCTTGACACCAGAGGTGGGTTGGTACCGGCTCTAACCGGTTCGCTAGAACCTGTTATTAACTTTCGGAGAACCGGTTGTTAGAAGCAATCTCATTTTGTTTTCCACTTTATAGGGTTAATCCTGAAGGAATTATAACATTCTAATATTGTTTTTAGCCTAATATTTATTGCCCTGCTTACAGAAACGGCTTCTCTTTTAACCCTTATTACATTCTTGGTAGTAGGCCAAATAAGCTACGCCCACAGAACCTGTAGTTTACAAATTTGAATCCCACCACTGCTTGACACTGACTTAATGTCAGTCCTGAGTCCAGTATGTATTTAATTGTAAAGCTCCTGGAAGCGATCATTTTCGTCAAGAAGAAATATGCTTGGATAATGATTCTTTGACAAATGGCATAAGCTTGCCCATTGCTTTCCTGCAAAAAATTACTATTCTTAGAGGAGGAGGATTCCTGCTGTCTCTGCCTTTAGGAAGTAATACTGTCTTGATGGAGTGGTGGCTTAGTAGCTTAGCGCCTGGCATTTGCTATCCCAACAGAGTTCTGTGCCGTTTTTTTTATCAATACAGTTTTTTGTAGCTCACCGGGAGAGACTGAGATGCATCTGAACAGGTTCAGCTGCTATGTATAGGACTAAAGGCATCTAAATCAGATTTAGGACATTTTGTGCAATACAGATATCGCTCAGCTTACGAACATCTGTTTAGAAACTGTTCAGAGTTGCAAAACACTGAAAAAAGTGACAGACGACCAGTCCTTCCACTTAGGCCATCGCAACATCTCTATGGTCACGTGCTCAAACTTTGGACACTTTATTTACGATGGTTGCAGCATCCCAGGGTCATGTGATCGCCATTTCTCACCTTCTCAGTTGACTTCCAACAAGCAAAGTCAATGGGGGAAGCCAGATTTGCTTAATGGCCATGCAGTCCACTTAACAACTGTAGTGATTTGCTTATTAACCATGGCAAAAGGATGTACTCACAATCATTGTCCTAATTGTGGTTGCAAGTCAATTGTATCCACAGTAAAAGCAGGGTTGGGCTTCAAAAATTTTGAATTGTTGGGTTGCTGGGTGGACGTGGCCATGGTGGGGGTGGCCTACTTGGCCTCCTGCATCACGGTGGTGGTGGTGGGTGTTTTTGCCCTTCCCAGTCTCTGGAGGCTTTCCTTGAGCCTTCAGGAGGGCGAAAACAGCCTCCTCCAAGCTTCGGAGGCCCTCTGGAGGCCAGAAACGTACCCGTTTCCAGCATTCACGAACTTCCGGTATGCCCGTTTTTCGCCCTCCCTGAGCCTCCACGCACACCCTGCCCTTACTTGCATCTAAAATGGGCTGCATGGGAACTCCTGGGAGGGGAGGGGTGGAGTGGGTGGGGCCCACCAGGAGTGGGATTTGGGGGTTCTCTGAACTGCACCGAATCTTAGCTAGAGGTTCTCCCAAAACCCTGCAAACCCCCCGCAGTCCACTCCTGAGTAAAACAGCCAGGGCTTTTCTTCCTTCCTTAAAAGGGAACACACTACTTTAAGCAGCAAACAACAATTTAAATCTGCCTTGAGTAAGGGCGTGTGTGAGATGAAAGCCACATTATGGGGACACAACAGAAAAAGAGGTTAGCTGGTATTGTTTATGGCTAGATTCTAGTAAGGAAAAGCCATCCTTACCATCATTGCTAGGATTCTGTATCTGTCTATAAAATCTTAATCTTAATTCTTTTAAACCTGTTGTGTACATGCCCATCAACACTATCTGAGTTGTGGGATCCCTTTAAGGCTAAAGAATTAAAACCTTTTTCTGAGAAAACTAAGCAATCTAGACCATCTCTAAAGGCAGGACACCAAGATATAGTCTTTAAGTTCACTAAAGAAAATGACTTTAACAAAACTAACAAAAGTGTGTGTTTTTCACTTTTACAAAAGTAAGAAGGAAAGAATTGATGTTAATTAGAATGAGAGTAAGGTTACTTCTTTGCAGAGGAAGAATAATCTGTGCATGACCAGTGCCACCTAGAGACCACAAATAAAATATATGGTGAAGATTTTAAACCTATGTTGGGTTCACTCTACAAATAAACCAAATTCACTGTGTTGCAGGAAGAAATGCTAGCTTTTTTGTTTTATTTGCTTCCTTATATTAATATGCCCAATTCTTCCAAAGTTGACTTCTGTATTCTAGTCTCTGTTTTTTAACCTATTCAAATATGTTGCCTTCCGCTTGCAATGCATCCTAAGCAGTGGTGAAATCCAATTATTTTTACTACCGTTTCTGTGGGCGTGGCTTGGTGGGTGTGACAGGGGAAGGATACTGCAAAATCTCCATTCCCACCCCACTCTGGGGCCAGACAGAGGTGATATTTGCTGGTTCTCCAAACTATTCAAAATTTCCGCTACGGGTTCTCCAGAACCTGTCAGAACCTGCTGGATTTCACCCTTGATCCCAAGCAACGTGAGTGGACTAGTGCAGAGCAAAGTAGAACTGGTTTGTGATCTGGACACACAATAATCTTTTAAAGCATTTTTTAAAGCAGCTGTCCAACTTTACTGTTCACCTGTTCATCCTGGTTACTTTTACTAAACCAAATCCCCATTTTCCTATGACTTTATTCCTTTGTACCTAAATGCAGTATTTTAAAGATCTATTGAGTTTCACTCTACAGGTATTGGTTGGGGACCTTAATTCCTTGTCAACGTAATCTCTCTTTGAATCAGAATTTTGTCTTCTCTAGTATCATCTATTCTTCTCAGCTTGTGCCTTCAGGCTAAAGACCTTCTGAATGTTCCTTTTTTAACGTAACAAGCAGAGGTGGGTTCTAAATCTTCTTACTGCCAGTTTGCTCAGGGGTGCACTGCAGCTGCTCGCTTGCTATTTTGTGCGCATGCACAGTGCTTTGTGCGCACGCACAGTGCTTTTAAAAAGTGCATGCGCAGTGCTTTTAAAAAGTGCATGTGCAGAAGCAAAATCCAAGATGGCAACACCTATGGTGCTGCTGAAAGAACCAGCTCGGGGGCGTGACAGGTCCAGGTCACTAACAGTTCTACCGAACCGGATCGATAAGTTACTAACGGTTTGGTAGAACTGGATCGAACTGTTAGGAACCCACCTCTGGTAACAAGAGAAAATTGAACATATGGTACATTCTTATACTCATTGCATTTAATTCTCTTTTAACTACATTGTGTTAAAATACAATGAATTGATTACCCGCTTTCCCCCCCTAAGGGCTGTCTCTGGTATATTATTCACAAGTAAGGAAAGTCCACACACAGTTTCCTCGCACTTAGATAGGCCACAGAATTTATATTAAAAAAAGATTGAATTGTGTATTGCCCAGGAGAAAGTCCTACAGCACTCTTTCAATGTCTTTCCCTCAGAAGGAAAACATATTAATTTGTTCCTTTGAATTAAATGGAGTCCTATGTATTTTATCTAACACATTTCTTACAGACCTCAAATTGGCAAATCAATGCTTTTGTTCTGAAGAAACCTGTTTCCTGGCTCAAGTTTCATTTGAATGCTCTTTGCTATAACATTGGAGCAGGAGAGTCTATAGAAACCAACTAATCCCTGAAAGCCCTGTGTGGCATCCAAGAGTTTTCAATGTAAACAACAACAGTTGTGATTTTCAGACTAGGATTTTCTTTTTCTTTTTTTTAAAGCTAAAATATAAAAAACAAAAATAGAATTTGCATTTAAATGTTTCTCAGGATGTTCCTATTTGTTTGTTTATTTATTTGTTTGTTTGTTTATCTTATGTGCTGCCCATCTCATCAAAGATAATTTTAGGCAGCTTACAATCAATGAATAAAAATGCCATATAAAAGGTTGAAACAATAAATAGGTATCTTACGACCTACGACTGCAGGACTGTAACTTGTTGCTTGTATCCTATGACTTCTTATTGATATTGTTTCCTGATTGCTTATTT
>JANHFT010006195.1:38888-49928 GCA_032467955.1 Pseudoxenodon macrops | reverse complement strand
GGATGGATGGATGGATGGATGGATGGATAGATAGATAGATAGATAGATAGATAGATAGATAGATAGATAGATAGATACAGACAGATAGACAGATAGACAGATAATGAGTGAGCTTGAGCAAGATAAAAATTCCAATTGTCTCAGCTAGAGAAAACACAATACAATTGTATTGTAGACTGAAGCATTACAAAGTAGACAAGATACACAGATGGATTTTAGAAAATAAATAAATCCAATTTCTGATAACCATGTGGAAAGCTTTATTCATTTTCTTTCAATGGTATGCAAATAGGTTTGAGTAAATTGAAAAGAAAACAGTAATTTTAAAAAAGACGTAAAGACTGTGTGATATGTACATGTCATGAGATTAAATGGCTTGCCCAGCATTTATGTAATTTGTAAATATTAAACAGTTTTTTGGATAATAGAAATAAAGTTTTCAGTTAAAAAATGGACTATTGTTATTTATGTTTGAGAAGATTATAACGGACATAAACCTTGCAGAATAAACAAAGAACCATTTAATAAACACACACGGTATGAAATTAAACTAAAGAAAATAACCAATGATTAATTTACTGATGTCACCAGTTCATAGTAGAATTAAGTGTATAACTAGTGCCAGGAGTAAGAGAAATGTAATAAAAAATAACAGCAAAAATATGGAGGCATCCCCTTGAGTATTCAAAATAATGATTCATTGGTTTGAGATCCTGGCAAAGGCATATATTAGCATAAAGTAATATGACATCCACACAAGATATCAGTGTAATCCAATTATCAATTTCTGAAATCTCTTTAAGAATTCTTAAATTCCAGCTATATTAGATACAGAAAATCACCACTAAAATGTTTCCAGAATTATATTTTTAAAATTCATGTACTGCTGTGCACCTTTACCCATCTCTTCCAAATATTTACATGAAAAAGGGGACTGTTACAAATCAGGCAGACTGGATTCAGTTCATTAAAATTCTCCCCCTCCTGTGCTCAGCCCTCAGAAAACCAGGCCTTTTTAGTTCCAAATACTGTTCAATGCAAGATCTTCAGAATCTCTGTAAATATCTACCCAGTTAATTATAAAATACTTCAAGATGTAAAGGAATGAAGAAGATTAGGACTGCCTGATTTGAAAATATATATCTTTCTGCTACGTAGTGGATAAAAGGGGGGAAGCTAGATGTTGCAATATGATTGAAGGAGAGGAAGCACCTCTAGGGTAGGGGTGTCAAACTGGCAGCCCGTGGGCCAGGTGTGTCATGCGCAGGCCACGCCCACCCCAGCTCCGTTAATGGGAAAAACATGACGAAATGTCACAAGATGGCAATGTAATGTGGCAAATTTTACACCTATGGTCTAGGGGAATAAGCAGACATTCCAGCTTGGAATTCATTTTGGGGAGGAAATGTCTAAGGTCAAACCCTTAGGCCTATATTTGCTGTTTTCCAAAGGAAAGCAGACAGTCTGGCAGGATTCTTGTAATATAGGTGGTCAACAATAAAATATTCTAATTGCTTGCAATAAAGTTTTGGTTGCTTGCACCTGCCAAGCAGGAAGATAAAGGCAAGAACATGTTTTCCTACAGTTCAACTGTGGTTGCTTTCACCCAAAAGGAAAAGTGATTTTTTTTTAAAGAAATGGTTAATATTTTTTTAAAAACAGTTCAATAAATAAGTTCAGATTCAGACAAAAAATGGGCCCTCTTGATTGAATCTATGCAATTTTGGATACTTCAGATTGTCAACCGCTGTTTCATCATATCAATCAATTACTCAGGGATACAGGCAGTTTGTCTGAGACTGTCCCTGTGTTACTTCATACATTCCACCCTAAAGCTGGAGGAAAGAATATTATATTCCTGCTTTGGATTGAGTTATATAACCACAGTGAGGGAAGGAAGGGCTCAAAATGCAAACAAATTAATTTGGATTTGCTAGTTAATAATCAGGACCTCTGTGGCAGGTCATCTTGGCCACGTCAGTTGAGCAGCATGAATAAATGGAAGGATCTATTGTTTAATGAATTCATGCAAATGCTGACACAATCTGTACTGACAATTCAGACAATTACTGAGTGAAGTCAAGGGTGACATTTTTAAATAAATAAACATGATGAGTCATTATGATGTTAAAAACAAGCTACATGTCTCTTGCAAGGTTATATTTCTAAGGACGCTTACCAGGCAAAAAGCAATTGAAGTAAATGGAACCATCCATCTAAAACTATACGTAGCACATTAACATAGACATATATGGTATCATATGCCTTGTTGCTGTGTAATTAACTGAAATCAGTGTCCATTTGGTGTTACTCTTCCTGTCTCAGTCTTGATAGAAGTAAAAAAAAAGATGAAAATACATTCCATTAAGCACTTCTTTTACTAGTCCTTTTCTTGTAATGGTTTTCTGTGAAAAGTCATTATTGTATTTTTCCAAGCTTGCCTCTCTTAAGGTACATTACAGTATGTCTATTCTGACATCCAGTACACTACAAATAAAAAGGGCAAGAAAAAACAAACAACTTAATTTTCCCTGTATATCTTCTGAGAATCATTTCCTTTTGGGATAAGCAAAGTTATACAGAATGCACACAAAAAAAAAAGAGTAATGATAAAAAAGATTGAACTAAAAAAAAAGGGGGATATAGCTAAATCCCTTTTCCCTCTTTTCACATCTAATTTTCAGTGATTCACTACATTTTCTTCTGCTAGATCCAAGTACAGGTACTTTAATTATTGATTCATTATTTTTCCATTTATATTCCTTGCTTCAACATAGTGTTCATTTAGAATTCACTGGAAAAGATTTTGGTTTAAGCATCATTTGCATACAAAAGTGCATAGACATTCATATCCCCAATCTATGCACCTCTAATGTCATCAGAAGCATTTTCTACTCATACATTAACCCATCAAGTCTATAATTATATTAAAAAATAAAGAGTATACTACATAACTTTATCTTATTCCCTTTTTAATGCCGAAGCATTTAATCAAACATTCCATTTATTCTCTTGCCTGTTTACTTGTACCATAAACCAGGGGTGAAATCCAGCAGGTTCTGACAGGTTCTGAAGAACTGATAGCGGAAATTTTGAGTAATTCAGAGAACCAGCCAGTATCACCTCTGGCTGGCCCTGGAGTGGGGTGGGAATGGAGATTTTGTAGCATCCTTCCCCTGCCACAGCCACCAAGCCACGGCCACCAAGCCATGCCATGGCCACCAAGCCATACCCACAGAACTGGTAGTAAATAATTTTGGATTTCACCACTGCCATAAACCACTCATTTCATTCCAGACTTCAGCTTTTTTATTGGTACAAAGTATTCCATAATTTATACTTATTCGCTTTATTTCATGTTTTCTTTAGAACAATACAGTATGTCAGTACTAGTTGTATGGAAACAGATTTATAGACAGAGTTTTCCTTCTTCGTACCAAGTTAAGAAGTAACTTTCATTAGTAAACAAAAAACTGATTTTATTTTTCTTTGTTTAAATTGCTGCCTTGTGGCATTTATCACTTAATAAATTATGCATTTGTAATCAAGAAGTCTGAGAAAACAGGATTTCTCCATCTTCCTCAATGGAAACCAACATCTTGAATGGCTGAAAAAGCTCCAGAGCCAAAGCCAAGAAAGTAACAGAAAAAGGAAGTTAGGTGGAGTTGCTTACCACTTTAAAAAACTCTTTCTAAGGATGTACAAATTAAGCAAACACACAATTGGAAAATAAAATTAAGAAATTCTGAGACTATATGAAAGACATTCTACATTGACAATATAATAAAAAAAATAGATCTTCTAAGCAGCAGCTTCATTCTTTCTTTATACTTCATGCAGAATACTTTTGAACTCATCAAGCAATATTCTAAGCAAGAAAAGAAGCAAGATGAATTATGCATAGTTTCTTAAATGACATTGCTATAACAAAACAAGTATTATTTCTACTAGTAAGGATGCTTAGAGTAAAAAAAATAATCTCACCTTTACAGCATTAAATCAAAAGTTACAGATTTTGATCTGTAAAAAAGTAATAATTGTAAACACATTATAGTTCTTCTGAAAACTATATGTGAAATAGTTTATAGTTTATTTCACATATAGCTATTTCAAGTCCATTCTCTTCAGAACATGAGGCACAATTAAATCTATCAAAAAAAGAAATTTCCTGTTTCAGATGTCTATGCAAATAAATCTTATAAAACATGTATAGATTTTTTTTGCTCCAATGTTAACTATTAACTGATATTATATAGGTGATATAATGGATACACAATTCTCTTAATTGTGTAAGGTTTTGGCCAAAATGACAAAATTTGAAAAGCCACCTTGGTTTATAGACCATAGACCAAATTATTTATGATTATCCTTGTATAATAATATTACCGGTAGTTTTTATATTTCATATATAATTTAAAAAACTGGGACTGGCAATACTGGTTTCATTTGATGTGCAAAGGCTTTTGATATGGCATGGCTGCCCATTTTGAAGCAAATTCTGAGATTGGTACTAGCAAATTTCTGAATTTTTTAGAGAACTCCAGTGGTGGGATTCAGCCAGTTTGCACCACTTCGGGAAAACCGGTTAACTTTATGAGCAGTTTGGCAAACTGGTTGTTGGAATAAATCATTAGGGCAGAGAACCTGTTGTTAAATTACTTGAATCCCACCACTGGAGAACTCCCAAAGAGAGCTTGTTCTCTTCCTCAAATTATCTGGAGGGGAAAAAACTTTACAGTTACCTGACAACGATTGAATGGGAGTGATATTGACCTTTACTATCCATCATGATTTTTGTCTATAAAGCCTCCCACATAATGTAAGACTTGAAAGAAAAGATGAAAACTGCCGTAAACCAGATCCCCAGCCTTAACCATATTGTCACTAACAGTAACTGTAATTTTTACATATTGTGGGTAGAGTACCATAATCATAATCAAAGTCCAGTTTTATCCTAAGGATGATCATGATATTCTATGCAAGCTAGAATTACCTATTTAAAGACTACTTTGTAGGCTAATATTGTTGCCTGCATCTTGCCAACTCAGAGGTATATACAATGTATTGACAAACCCTAAGGATACTGTCTTTTCTACTTTATGAAAATTTAACTATAAAACTACTCAGCCGCACTACTTCCAAGGAGGGGGGGGGGAATCCACATTTTTATTGATTACTATTTTACCTTTTAATGTCAAGTTTTCAAGTTGGTTTACAAAGTAAAACATGGCAAACTTTAAAAATCAAAAAATGAATCTTGACAAACATCAGTGGGGAAAAAATTAAAAATGTATGTAAAAGACACATAAAACAAACCTAAGCTTGGTACTGTATTAAGAAACACTTTAATAGTAAAAAAACAAGCTGAATAAACGGAGAGGTTTATTCTTTTTTACTATTAAATTTCCTACTTAATTATAATTTTTCATTTACTGATTTTATTTAACAGACTATTGGTTACAGAGTTCTCCACCCCCACCCCCACTTCCCCAAGCAGCAGTGAAAGGAGCTTTAAACTAGAAAACCTCAAGCAGGATCACATAAGATAAACTGATCCCAGTTGGATTTAAATCTGTTTGGGACTTTAAAAGCAAGTGGAAGAACTTGACTTCTGTGATCCCAACTGCTGAAATGAAGAATTTCAGTATAATAGATAAATAGTTCTCCAGAATTTATAGTCCAAGTTAGCCTAAATGTTGTTTAAATAAAGCTTCGTGTACTGACTTGCTCTGAGCAAAGTGCAAAATTGCTTACTTTTCATGTTTTTTTCCCCAGTGGCAAGACTAGGTTTTAATGAATAAGTGTCAGATTGAAAGTAAAAAGAGAGGAATTGATGTTCAGAACATGTACTCCATTCTATGTATTTAATGTTTAATACAAAAAGAAACCAAGCTTTCAAAACCCTAAATTTTTAGGAAAAGAAACTCAGACCTCTAGGTTTTTTTAGAGGATGTTGTGTCTATTTTAAAAAGTATTTTTCTTTCTGTAATTATTTTTCTCATTCCAATATAATTATCTCAGCATCATAAGATTTTGCTATACAAGCTTTAAAGGAAAAAAAAATTCTGAATGCTTCTGGGCAGCCCAAAAAGTAACTGTTGAATCTCATAGACAAATGCTCTCCACTTGTGTTTGAGGATAAATAACATTCCACAATAGTAATTTGACAGCTTTCAGGGAGTGGATTTGTAATTGAAAGGAAGGAGAATTTTGAGGCGTTTATTTGGACTGGAAATCCACATGCAATCTCATTGAAACCCAAAATCCTATATAGACTTATGCAAATATACATCTGATTTGATATGGCAGCAAAGAATTTGATTGACTCTAGCACACTGTCTTTAGTGATGTCAGTGAAGTAGTTAGGGTAGAACAGGGGTGTCGAACTTGTGGCATCACATCGTCACGTGACGTATTGTGACTTTTTCCCCCTTCGCTAAACCAGGGTTGGGCTTGGCCAGCGCGTGATGCATCTGGGCCACAGCCCACGAGTTTGACACCTCTGGGGTAGAACTACTGGGTAACAAAGTAGTACTATAAAAACAGTGGTAGTTTTGAGATAACAGAACTACAACTTTATTCCTTGGCCTTCTAAATGTTTCGTGAATGAGCTAACAGTTTAGTATCCAAGGGAAAGTGTAGTTGGAGAGGGGGTCATTTACTTGCCTATTTTTGCCTTCAGCAGTCCATGAACAAATACATCACATATTCATTTAAGTCTGTGTCTGAAAATATGTAGAAGGTGTGTGAATGGAGAAAAGGTACCTGGTTAAGTGAAAAACTGTTATGGGTCTCTATATTAATTTATTGTTATAATAAGTACAGAAGGACCACTTTCAATTAAAATAATCCTAACAGGACCCTCCGTTCACATTAATACACACAATCTGTGGTTCTGAATAATGGAAAGGAATTCCTCCCTCCCATATATGAATTTGCGTGAGCATACTGTCACCGTACTTGATGTTATTAGTAATTTGGATTCTGATTCTGCAGTCCAAAATGTGACTACTATGTACCCAGGAAAAATCAGGAGCTGTGATGAGTTTGCTGATTTATATGCCTTTTAAATCAGCTGGACATCACCTCTGAAGTTTTACACCTGGTTATGTTGCAATATATTTCCTTTAGGCTGTTGTTTTGTTGATGTTCTGTGCATCTTCTAGACATTTGTGCTACATTTTGTTGCTATAAAAGCAGTAGCAACCAAAATGCTAAAATACAGCTGTGCAGGGGTGAAATTCAAAATTTTCCCCTACTGGTTCTGTGGGCATGGCTTGGTGGGCGTGGCATGGGAAGGATATTGCAAAATATCCATTCCCACCCCAGTCTTGAGCCAGCCAGAGGTGGTATTTGCCAGTTCTCTGAACTACTCAAAATTTCCACTACTGTTTCTTCAGAACCCGTTAGATAGAACCTGCTGGGTTTCATCCCTGCAGCTGTGACTTAGAAAGATATTTACTTACTGAGGTTTGTTGTTATTTTTTTATTCTGGCAATGCTGGCTTTGAGTAGTGCATGGATATCTTGTGGTTTATTACAGGCTAAATGTATTCCTGAAGATCTGGAGATGATGGTGGAACAAATAAATCTGAGATTTTAGAGAAGAATTTAAATGTTTCTACTTAGAGTATAAGTACTTCAAGGTCACTGTCAGATTTTTATTATTAGCCATATCGTTCAGTGCTTCAGCCGGTTCTATCCAGTTCGGGTGATCCAATAGCTGCGGCTGTGGGAGACTCTGTCCTGATATTATCACATCCTGATCATGACGCTCTGTGCATGCGCGGAAGGTTCTGCACGCACACTCACATTTGCGAACCAGTAGCGAAGGTAAGTGAATACCAACCCTGATATCATTGCTTTATGAAGAATGCATATATTGATTTTGGGGGATAATAAATGGGACAGGAAGGCCTGGAGAAACGTTGTCCATGGGGTCGTGATGGGTCAGATACAACTTCACAACTAACAACAAAAAATGGGAACCATTATAACTCTATGAATATTAGCATAGATCTAAAAATGGAGAATTATTGAATTTATTCTAAATTCTTTGGGAAATAGAAGAGCTGGAGGATTAGAAAGCTTTGATGTTAAATATTCTCTATTAGAACTTACTTGACAATGGGTAAAAAACAAGGAGATTGCAAACATCAAAGAGCAGCTGTCTTCCTTCACTTTCTACTGTAGCAATTGTCTACTCCCCTGTCACATTATTTAATTGAGCAGAAAGAAGTGCTGAAAATTGCTGGGTATCTATGCGAGAGCCAAATTACAAAATCTGTAATTTATTGTTTGAAGAAAAATACTTAAATTCATTCGTCCAGCATTCTGTTACTTTCTGTTATGGTCAATAGGATCAATTATTTTATACAGGATGTGTGTGTGTTATATAGGAATCTATATCAAACGATATATTATATAATTTGACATAGATTCTCTCTATGTGTGTTTTGGAAATAAAGCTAGAATTCTCTTTGGCTGACCATGAACTGTATCTAACAACTGGTTTACTTTTTGTGAGACTTTTTGGAAGGCTGGCACAGCAAACTGGACCAAGATCCAAGGTCCATAATTCTGTCTACTTGACTATACAGTTGAATGCAGGCAAGAGAATAAACTGAATAATCATGTTGATTTTTCCAATCCCAGAAAACATCTCACTCTTCATTCTTCGCACAGGAACCAACAGGTTTGTGAGGAAAGAAAATCATCCAATAATTCTAACCTTGACTGTAATAGTTCCTTCCTTACATTACTGTATATTTTGCTGCCCTCTTAGCTCATAATGGAGCAAGCCAAGTCAAGAAAGAGCATGAGAAATGTGAGCTATTTCTGTAATAAACCTATATCAGGAAAATCCCCTATTGGGTTGCAGCGCTATGAACCTTTAGCAATAACTTGGATTTACTTTTGAATGATCAATCTGAGAATTGCAAAGTAAGCCTCATACAGAAAAAGTAACAAGCATCATGAAAAAGAATATTTGAAGGTATCTAATATTCTTAATATTGTGCATTTACTATGGCCTGATATTCAGTGACCTTGGTGTCAGGGTTGATTTTTAGCATTGAGAGAACTAGGCCACAAAGGCCTTTGGACACCAATTGGACTTTCTGACTGTTTTTATTAACTCTCTGTATGTTGGAAAACTAATATATAAGAAATGCCAGATATTGCAGCTGGCTTTAGAAAAGGCCAAAGAAAATGAGATATTATTGTTGATGCAGGCTGGATAACTGAGAAAGCCAAAGAATATCAAAGAAGTTAGTATGTACATCATCAAATAACATTTCAAAATAAAATATAAAGATATAATCAAACAAAAACATATGGCCTTGTCCTGTTTCTTTAAAATCAACCTTTGCTTCCATAGAGTACTATGGGGAAGAGGACTTTTATGATTCAGGATGCACTGAAATCAGTATGTACATCATCAATTATAGAAAAGTATTCACCTGTGTCAATCAGGTCAACCTGTGGAAAATTCTCAGAAAAATGGGAATCCCAGAACATCTTATTGATCTCATGAAAAACTTACCTTCAGGTCAGAAAGCCACAGTTTGCTCAAAACATCGCAAAACAGGCTGACTCCTGGTTGGCAAAGGAATTGGATAAGACTGCATATTCTCACCTTTTTTATTCCACCTATATGATGAATAAATAGGATATATACTAAGGAAATCCTATATTAAGGATTGGAAGAAGATGAGCATAGTTTTAAAATTGGAAGAAACATCAATTACCTGTGCTGTGCTAATGACACTACCCTGAGAGCCAAAAATGCAAAGGATTTGCAAGTCCTAGTAATAAACATCAAAGAACACATGAAAAAAAATGGGCCAAAATTAATATAAAGAAGACCAAACTAATGGCAATAGGCACAACAATCAGCCTTAGAACTGACAATGGAGTTATTGAAGTGGAGGGAAGCTTTTGCCTTTAGAATCACCACTCCAAATTAGGACAATGATGGCTATTCCAATTAAGATTTATTATACTTATTCACCTTGATGGCTTATTGTTCCCAAACCGTTACTTCAATGGGATGGTGGGGAATAGCATACCTTAGTGATCACTCACTTAAACAAAAAGAGGGAATTAAATGACAAAAATCATCGTGGCAAAAGCTCATTTACAGGGTACATAGTAGTCCCTGAATAGCTTTGAGAAGCATCTTTCACAAGATTGATCACATCCACTGAAGAGAAAGTTTTATAGATGATGGTTTTCAGCCACAAAACAAGGGAAAGCATTCACCTACCTTGTCACAGTACAACAGGTCAACTGACTTGCCATCGCTGCGAACACAATCAAGCATTCTTGTCTTGATCCCATTGCCACAAACAGCTTTCTCACTTAGCTGGCAAGTGCTCCAGTCTTGAAAGGAAGGGAAGAAAAGAATGATAGCCAGTGAAAAAGATCTCCTGTGTGTTTTACCAAAAGGCAACAAAATGCAGTAACCTGCCCTCCTCCCTCATTCATATTTTCCTTCATTTTCAAAAGATTCAGATGACTTACAGTGGGTTTCTTGTGTCAGCCTCCTAAGGACACAACAAGTGATGAACATAGCAATGAAATTAATACATGCTGAACCAGCCACTCAAATAGGTAATTTTGGGCATCACATTACATTGATCATCTTGTAGTCAAATCCAGAAGTGGACAACTTCAGAGCCCATTATAATTTTTAATAGGAAAGATATAAAACACAGGGGAACTATTATCTACATTTAATTAATGTAGTTTTTAATTAAATTAGATCTAATTCAAATTTTGTTCTGTTTCCACACACATCATCATCCACTCTATTTCTCAGGGCTAAGAATACTTTTCTAAGCACAGCAAAATTCTTAGCTGGAAAAAAGGTTGGGAATAGCAGCCTTAGGCAACATCTGTTTTTGACTCTCAAAGATCAGACAAAAAAAATGGGGGAAAGGTGACTTATATTCTGATAGTGAACTTTGTTCTCTGTCTGCGAATTCAGATCCAAAATAAAACTATGCAGATACAAAAGGAAGGTTAGGAGAGTTTGGGA
>JANHFT010006193.1:36708-47633 GCA_032467955.1 Pseudoxenodon macrops | reverse complement strand
ATTTGAACTGCCAAATTGCAGGCAGCCAGCAGGCAGCAGAAGTAGCCTGCAGTACTGCACTCTAACCACTGCACCACTGTGGCTCATAGAATGGAATGGAAATAATTAATAGAATGGATCCACTCTCTTTTTCTGGAGCACTGAGGGATTACTATATTTTTCTGAGTATAAGACACAACTGTGTATAAGATGCACCTTAGTTTTTGGGGAGGAAAATGGGGGGAAAATCTGCCTACCAGGTATTCATCTGGCTAGTGTCCCAAGTCTGGTCAGCTTCAGCACATTATATTATCTCCTGGTTAGGTCTGGGAAAAAAGGTTCTTCGGAAGGAATAGCAATGAAAAATGCTTGTAAAGGGATTTTACATTTCATTCGCCTCATTAGGTCTGAAAAAAAGTTTTGAAAAAGCTACATTTGAAATATAAGATGCACGCAAATTATCAGCCTCTTTTAGGGGGGAAAATGTGTATTAAACTCCGAAAAATACGGTATCTGAAGCAAATTTTGGGAAAGTAGAACAAGAAATCATATTTCCATGACATTAATGAAAATTACAGAAAACAAGCGACAAAGAGTTTTAAAGGCAAGAGAATTATACCGGTTAGTTTTAAGGGATAGGTTTTTATGAAATATAAAGCCACGACATAAAGCTAAAATATAAGGTAAGATAAAATATGTATTAGGAAAAACTAAACAAAAGCAAAAAAAAATTGGACGAAAATACATACATGGTTGGAAAAAATGTTAGGACAGCATATAGACTACAAACCCAAATTATTTGTGTTAGGCATACCAGAAAAAATATGATAAAGGGAATGTATATTTAATATGACATGTTTTGACAGCAGCAAGAATTGTATTTGCGCAATACTGGAAAAATGAGGAAACCCACAGAAGAAGAGATAATTTACAAAATATTAGACTGTGCAGAAATGGACAGATTAACAATGAAGGCAAAAGAAAAGGAAGACACAGAATATTTTCAAATTTGGAACTTATTTTATCAATGGTTGGATAATATTGTTATGTAAACAAACTGACCCAAATACCGTAGTACACTGTCCACAAATCATTTATTGTATACAAAGTGAGGAAAAATAAATCAATAGGGGGGGAAAACGTGACATTCAAAGACTCAAGAAGAACAATTTAACTGTTGGAAAGACAATCAGTCAAGAGATAAGGTTAACCGGCTTGAAAATAAACTGCATGTGTGCAGTTACTAAATTACGCAAACTGATCAGTGGCTTTTATCTGCAAACAAAATTTTGTTAGCACAAACAGAAGATTTAAAAAATGAGTCATCTGAACCCCAGAAATATTTCTACAAGTGAAACAAAACTTACCGTACACATGGAAGTCTTGGTGACCATCAAAATGAAATCAGATGAAAATTCCAATTCTGGAACTGAGACAACATTGCAATCTATCCCCTGCAAGGTAGAACAAATAATGAGTTTGAGGACCAAACGAAAGAAAGTCAAATATGGATTTTGGAATGGCTGATAACTATTTTAACTTGCAGGTTTTACAGCAGAGTTCTCAGTCCTCCCAGATGGAACAATTCTATGGGAGGAGTGTAAGATGCACAAATGCACATCAGGGACACCAGTAAGAAAGTGCTAAAGGCCAAAGGCTCTTTCGCCCCCCCCTGTTATCAAAACCATTTATCTCAGCAAAACTTGTTATTTGTAAGATCGATATATAATTATATGTGTGAACTCAAGCCAAAAATACATAATTTTGCTCTCAGTTTTGAGTTCAGGACTATTAATTGCTTTTTTAATTGCCGCTCGCCAACACTGTGTGGTGAATAACTTGAAAATGCTAAAAGTAGCTTGCAATGCAGTTTGCATAACTTTAAAAGCACTCCGTGCTGAATAAGGATCAAAAGATAAGACTTTTTTCATTGCATTATTCATCGCTCCATATCTCAGCAATACATCGTATTTTTAACCTTTCCTTAAACAAAAAACCTCTTTTAACATTTCTGTTATTCTAACAAATCTGTCTCATAGTGTGGTACCTAGAAGTTGGTCTTCTCAGTGGTGGCACTCGATTTATAAATAAATGTCTTGAGGTAAGCTCATCTGGTTCTTTTTCCATTGTGTTTTAAGCAACAAATGAACACATGCCTGTCTTCTCTAGTTTTTGCAGGGCAACTATTACTCCAGGATCAGTCTTCCTTTCCAAAATGAATATTTTTTTAATTGTTTAATTTATGGCAGAATATTAAAAGTCATTTCTGTACATAGCTCTCGGTTTGGGCTCACTGTAAAATATGTTTTTTTTAACTTCAAGAATTGTGAAAATAGTATAAATGATTTTAGAAGTGAATCATGAAAATGGAGAGTTGTTATGTTTTCTCTCAAAGTGTGCAGTGAAGATAAAAATTCTTCCACTGTAAAAAATAGAATACCCTTCCAACAACAAATAAAAATGGCCTATCCAAATATATAATCCATTTTTCCACTTAAGATAAGGATGGAACAATGGTTATGAGATTCAGACTAAATACTAACACCTAATATTTCATATACAAACATCCTAAGACTGGAACAAACTACCAGAAGCTTGAAGTATTTTCAAGAAGACACTAATATTTATTATATATCTATAGCGGAGCCAGAAAATCTATTCTCCTCTTTATAGCCCAGCAATTCTATTACACTCATTCAGTTTACAAATGATGTTCAGCAATTGTTCAGCCCATAAAATAGAAATATCCTTGAAAATGTACCCAGTTCAGTCTTGCATATTAACAGATTTTCATGAACGTAAATAGAGTATGACAAAGGCATTATTCATATTCACCCACATTTGACTGCCGAATGTATATTCTTCGACGTTGCATGATAAATAAAGCACATTTTTATAATTTCCTGGATATTTCAAAATCACCAGTTCTGGAAAGCTGTTATTAATCTTGGTTATTTACTTATAATGACACTCTCAGTCAATTCCTTAGTTTTATTATACAGGGGGAAAAAGTTTAGAATGTAAAAAATTAGCTGAAAACTTTTATCTACCATGATTACATTTGGATATCTTCTCAATTTTAAAACTACAACTTGTTTTTTCTTTTTTAATCTTTTTTTTCTCTCTCTCTCTTTGAGTCAGTATTGACTCAAATGACTGCCTGGACTGGTCCCTGCATTTTTAAACATGGTTTCAGAAGTGCTTTATCGCTGCCTTCTTCCTAAGGCTGAGAGCTAGTAAGTGGCCCAAGATCATCCAGCTGATGTTGTGCTCAGATCAAGGTTAAGATTCTCTTGGTTTCTAGCCTGATGCCTTAACCATGACACAAACTGACTTTAAAGCATCTAAAATAGAGTGAGAGAATCCATCATCGTGCTGGGTGTGAAAGTCTGTAGAGATTCTCAGTCATTCAGGTCATGGTTGTCCCAAAGGTGCTTTTTCAGGAGGCAACTGGACTTTCTTGTTTTTTCTTTGAAGACGTTACAGTTTGGGATGAACCCCCCTTTGAATGGTGTGGGAGTAGGAATGGATTTCCAGAGAAAACATTGCAGACTACAGGAATCAGGAGCACTACTTACTCAAGTGACCCTGATGACACAGCTAAACCTCCAGGTGACTTTAACAACTCACTAAAAGGATACAAATGACCAGCTATCTGCAAGGAATATAAATCTTTCCATTCTCCACCATCCAGTCAGAGCTGAAGAAGCTTCTTGGATAAAAAGTGAAACGTCTTCTAAGAAAACACAAGAAAGTCCAGTTGCAAAGTCTGGGAAAAAAAGCACCTTTGGGACAACTGCAGGCCATAAAAAATGCCATAAAGCAGAGCACGACTCACCTAGCAACTGTCTTGTTCAGCAATGGAAATGTTGGGCTCAATTGTGTTCGTAAGTCAAGAACTCGCTGTGGGCTTGGATTGCATGACTGTAGCCATCAATGTGAGATTTTGACCCTCCCTGTGGACATTTGTGGACAAGAATGTGCAAGGAGTATCCACCTTGCATGAAGGGTCCAATAAATGCTGCACAGCAGGGGTGGGTTCTAGTTACCTTCATTACCAGTTCTGGTTGGGAGTGTGCAACGCTTCTGTGTATGCGCAGATCGCCTGGGGAAGGTGGGCGGAGCCTCCCACCCAGAGGTGGGTTCTAAATCTTCTTACTGTCGGTTCGCTCAGTGGCGCGCTGTGGCACGCACATGCGCAGTGGCGCGCACATGCGCAGTACTTTAAAAAAGCTTCTGCACATGCACAGAAGCTAAATCCAAGATGGCTCGGGGGCATTGCTAACGGTTCTACTGAACCGTACCGATAAATTACTAAATTCAGTAGAACCGGACCGAATCGCTACCAACTCACCTCTGCTCTCGCCACTTTTACTAACGGTTCAGAAGAACCAGACAGAACCGAGAGCAACTCACCTCTGTTGCAAAGGTCCTATCCACTCCTGGTCATCTGACTAGTTCTTATCTAAAGGGTAACAATGTGCAACTGATTTTACACACTGTGGCTACTAGTTTAAACGGTGACAACTCTAACATGGGTACAGCTAACACAATTTACAGGTAGTCCTCAATTTACAACAGTTCATTTGGAGTCCCTTCAAAGTTACAACAGCACTGGAAAAAAAGGGACTTATGACTGTTTTTCACAGTTATGACCTTTGCAGCATCCCCGTAATCATGTGATCAAAATTCAGACGCTTGGCAACTGCCTTCACACTTAAGACAGTTGCTGTGTCCCAAAAGGTCATGCAATTGCAACCTTCTGACAAGCAAAGTCAATAAGGGAAAACCAGATTCACTTAACAACTAGGTTACTAACACATCAACTGCAATGATTCACTTAACAACTGTGGCAAGAAAGGTCATAAAATGGGGCAAAACTCACTTAACAAATGTCTCACTTAACAACAGAAATGTTGGACTCTATTGTCATTGTAAGTCAAGGACTACCTGTATCACTCAAGAGTTGGAGGAAGAAATTAAGGCATCTTACTACACATCCCATCCAATGTTCAAGCTGGGACCTAAGTGATGATGGGAACTGAAGTTCAACAAATCAAAAGATAATCAGATTGGGGATATAGGCTTATAATAATAAGACTTAATCTTCTTATTGTTTCTAATTTTTCATCTAAATATATGAATCAGGCAAACTGATAGCCCTCTTTATTTCTTTAGAAGATGCTCTCCTCTTCCATTTTGGCAATGTGCAGAGAATGTTACTATTCGGGTGTAAAATCTAGAGAAAAGTCAATATAATCAGAAAAAAATAGAAATATACACTACATTTGAATCGGTATTTTGAATTTTGATGAAACCCAATGTTTCAAGTATTTCTATCTCTAGCAAATAGAAGTGTGCGCATGTATAGATTAAAAACAGGAGGCTATTTGGAAAACAAGATCAAGAGTCAAGGGATCCTGGTTTGAAGGGAGAATGATATTTTGTGGTGTCCAATGAGCCATTTGACTGCTGTGTAAATAAATACGAGGGCTGTGTCATGCATGGAAAAGGGAGAACAAACCATCCTCATCTAGCCACAATATCAACAAACATAAAGGCAGATCCGACAAGAATAACCCACTGGAGTCAGGTGGAGACTGTCACAAGCATTGTGAATTTTGAAACCTAAAGCAACCTTGATTAGGTGAAAAGCGAGATTTACATGTTCTTGTTCTTCTGCCTTGATTTACAGTTAAATATTTGCTCATGTCATGTAAGCAAATTGGATTCACACTTGGAAAAAAACAAAACAGGTCACAGAGGGTACACGCAGTCCTCGACTTAACGACCACAATTGAGCCCAGCATTTCTGTTGTTAAGTGAAACACGTGTTAGGTGAGTTTTACCCCATTTTATGACTTTTCTGGCCACTGTTGTTAAGTGAATCACTGAAATTAAATGAGTAATACGGTTGTTAAGTGAATCTGGCTTCCCGGTTGACTTTGCTGATCGGAAGGTCACAAAAGGTGATCCCATGACCCCAGGACACTGCACTGCAACCGTCATAAATATGAACCAGCTGGCAAGCATCTGAATTTTGATCAGATGACCAAAGGGATGCTGCAATAAGTATGAAAAACAGTCATAAGTCACTTTTTTCAATCCTGTCATAACTTTGAACAGTCATTAAATGAACTGTTGTAGGTTGAGGACTATCTGTACGACTTGATTTATGACCATTCACTTAACAATAGTTCAAATTAATGACAGCTTCCAAAAAAGTCAGTTGTGATCAGGGGTGGGTTGTAAATTGTTTTGCTACCGGTTTGCTCAGGGTCCCGCCTTGCGCATGCACGTGCTTGCGGAGAAGCAAAATTCAAAATGGAGGTACCCATGGAGACACCGAAGGAACCTGCTCTGTGACATCATTGCTGAGTTACTAACGGTTCTATAGAACCGGATAGAACCAGTAGGAACCCACCTCTGGTTGTAATCTAGATTTGAATTTACAACCCTCTCCGCCCTATTCACATGATTGCAATCCAGGTGCTTGGCAATTAGCTTTCCTTTAGAACTGGTGGCCGCATCCCATAGTCATGTGATTTCAATTTGCCATTTGTTTCGCTTGCTTCTGACAAAAACCGACTTAAATTAAGCTGGATTCACCCTTACAACCACATAATTTGACTTGCAGCAATGTGATTGGAGTTACGATTATAGAAAAACATTTGTAGAATCAAATCTGGTCACGTAATTATTCAACTTACAACTGCAAAAACTGCAGTTCAGTGAGGACTGCCTTTACCTCTCTCTATAGCTTTCCTCTCAGAACTGAGAGAATCCAACCCTTTCCAAATGCCAAATTCCATTTCCAGATGCCAAATT
This sequence comes from Pseudoxenodon macrops, assembly GCA_032467955.1. NCBI lineage: Eukaryota > Metazoa > Chordata > Lepidosauria > Squamata > Pseudoxenodontidae > Pseudoxenodon > Pseudoxenodon macrops. The sequence goes on along the minus strand of JANHFT010006193.1, from coordinate 40,826 downwards.
CCATTTCCAGATGCCAAATTCCTCCAGATGCTTTAGTTCAAGGGTATCAAAATCAATTTCATTGAGGGCCACATCAGTGTTGTGTTTGACCTTGGGGGTCCAGATGGGCCCGGCCAGGGTGGGCATGGCCAGCTTGTTGTCACTCATGTCGGGGGTGCCTGTGGTGGCCTGAGCTCCATTTTAGCTGGTAGAGGGTTGCAGGAGGCCGTCTCATCCAAAAGTGGAGCTCAGGAGGGCCGCGCATGGTCCTCCCGAGCGCCATTTTCGCTGGCAGAGGCATTGTTCTAGGACGGCCCCGTGGGCCAGATCTAAGCACCCCACGGGCCGGATCTGGCTCGCAGGCACCCCTTTGACACCCCTGTTTTAGTTGAATTTAGGAGGAAAAAGAACCCAATTTAAATAAGTGTCATTGTTTTAAAAAATAAAGAAACGATTTGTCTGGGATGGTATAAGTACTCCTACCTTGGGTTGAGGGGGAGGGTTGGACTAGATGATCTCCAAGGTTCCTTTCAGCCCTATGATTCTATGATTTAATATATCAAGCAAGCACAGTCATTGGTGAATTCGGTAATGAAGGATACCATTTAAATTTAGCTAGTACGTAATACCCCATCAGGCTTTTCCTAAAATGCTAAGCTGTCAAGAGCATAATATTTATTTAACCCCACCCCCACCCCTATTTTCTTGTTACCTCTTAGCTATGGCAATTTTTCTTGACTGAAGTTAATCGTCCAATAATCAGGAATGTATGGAAAAATCTGAAATGCCGACATAATTCAGGGCAGCTTTTAACCGATTAACATTGTTGTCTGAAATAAAAAATAGAACCCGTTTGGTCATTTCGCATGCTACATTGGGATCTTTTCCCTATGTAGGGGCCAGGATAATTGGCCTCCTCTTTTAAAAACATCCAAAGCCCAGTTCCTTCCTTGCTTCTTATATATGCCATTTAGTTTACACAACATTAATGCAATGTGTCCTTAAAAAAAACACACCAAACCAACCTGTGGAAATAGAACTGCCGCAAATGTGAATATTCTGTTTGTTATTAACTTTCCTGCATGCTTCACACTTCCTTGTAAGTCTTGCACAGCCTCAGGGAAGAGGTTTTGCTTGCATTAAACGCTTTGGCTGCAGGTGAATTCACGGTGTCCAAGCATAGGAGGAATTAACTTTCTCCACCCACAGATCTGGATCCAACATTTGACTTTGCGTTGGGTCCTCCCCTTCTACTGTTGGTTGATGTTGGTAGCTTTGGGACTCATTAGGACAACGGTTGAGGCTGGGATCCCAAATCCTGAAATGGAGCCGTTGATCTGTATTGCCTTCTCTATTCTTTTGCTCTCTTCAGCTTGCCAGAACGCATTTTCCAAAGGTGACCAAACCTTTCATGATTTATCATAGTTAACACTGCGGTTAGCAGGAGATTAGCATGAATATGGCATAATTACGTTTGAAAATAAGAGTTTGGGAGAGAGTTTTTACAAAATAACTGTGCTGTGTTTAGAAATGTGCTGTTGTTGTTTTTTTTTTCCCTTTCTTTCTTTCTCTGAGGTGAATTTTGTCTGAAAATTATTTCTAGCTGTTCGGTGTGGCAAATACTAATTTGAAAAAACAGCTCCTAAGGGAGAAAAGTATTACATTTTCATTCTGAAGAAAATCCACACTGGGTTAACTAAGGGAATCTACTCAGCTAATGTGTTTTTTCCCCTCCTCTTGATTGTGAAGGGAAAGTGTTGAGAGCAAAAGAGGCTATACTCTTGACTCATAGTATAAAATCGAGGTTCGGCAGAAGACATGCAAAATAAAGGAGAGAAAAAAACTTAATTCAGAGGAGTATGTTTGATCACATTCAAGAAAGGAAAAGAAAGGCACTGGGTAGAAAGTAATGGGATAATAGGGAACTGCTAGGAAAAATACATAGGTTATTTATTTCATTGGTTTTTAAATAATCTCAATTCTAGGGCAGGTAGATCTGATATACCTCCTAAACAAATGAGTGATTAAAATAGTCATTTAACAGCTGAAGATTCCTATGAATGCTGCCTTCATTGGCAGCCAAATTTGAACAGAAATTAGAAGATGCAGTACCTAGATCTCTTAAGTGCATAAGGCAACCTCCAATATTATGGAAATACTTTTGAAATCCAGAGACAGAAGAAGAAGAAGAAGAAGAAGAAGAAGAAGAAGAAGAAGAAGAAGAAGAAGAAGAAGAAATAATAATAATAATAATAATAATAATAATAATAATAATAATAATAATAATAATAATACATAACTTCAGTCAAAGCCTTGGAATTGTTATAAATCAGGGAGCGAGGTAAGGAGCAAAGCTGCAGCACAAGGGATCCAGTCAGCAAAGGTGGCTCTGCTTTAGATTCTTAGGTGATGCAATATTATTTTGGCGTCACTTTGAGCTGAATAGTAGATATATTCATAACCCTTTTTGGATCCCCTTGACTCTAAACAAAGGAGCAGCCTCTTAGGGCAAAGCATGATTAGGCAACTCCGCAAAGAGTGTGCAAACTTTCCAGCTCTGCTTAACAAGCAACTTGTTCTCTCTTGAGACCGTGAGTTGCTCTTTAGTCACCAGTGATTTAATAGTGTCACTCAACTATCATTGCAACAACCCAAAAGGCCTGCCTTCTTCCTTATTGCCACAATAAAAGTTGGAGGACCATGGAAAGTTCCTTCATGATGACATAACCTGTCATGGGTGTTGCCTTAGCATGAAAGTTGAGTCCATTTTGTAATCAGCATGCCCGGGGCAGAAAGACATCCTACTTGAGGCTCAAGATTATGGGATGCAATCATCTAGGCTAGTTGTAGATCAGAGGGTCTTCAAACTTGGCAACTTTAAGACTTGTGGACTTCAACTCTCAGAATTCTCCAGTCATCTATGCATCACACTTCTCTTAACCCTCCAGGGGAAGATTGAAGGCAAACAAGGTCCAGGCAGAAGAAGAAGGACATCATGGCTACAAAATCTAAGGGACTAGGTTTGGACAAAACTCAGCAGCACTTTTTCGTGCAGCTGTTGATAAAAATAGGATCGCCTACATCAGGAGTCAGCAATCTGCGGCTCCGGAGCCACATGTGGCTCTTTCACCCCTCTGCTGCGGCTCCCTTGTCACTCAAAATATGCGTCACAACTGCCAATACCTGCCAGCACGTGATTTATTGAGCTTTTCAACCCCCCAGTAAGCCAACTATGGATAAATCCATAAAACATTTAATTCAACTACATATGCTAGTTTTGTGGCCGCTCAGGAAATAGTCAGGCACGCGAAGAGTTTTGCGGCTCCTGGAGTTTTCTTTTCGGTGGGAAACGGGTCCAAATAGCTCTTTGAGTGTTTAAGGTTGCAGACCCCTGGCCTACATGATTGCCAACGTCCAATGACAGATATGGCACAAGAAGAAGATGTTCATAGTCTTTTGCTTATATAATGCTGTGACCCCAAACATTCTGATTGGTTTTTTGATACATAAATGTGTTGTGTAAACGTCTAGTTAAGGCAATTCCATGACATGCTAACCTTGGTTAGTTTTGTAATGGATTACTACGCCCTTCTGGTTAACTTATGGTTCAAGATAATGTGTGAAACTGGTAAATAGGCTAAGCCAGTAACCGGGCTTAGTATTTTCATTTACTTTCACTGCACATTTGCTGTTTTTAAAATAAACAAAGGTGGCGTGCATACAAAATATTCCTTCCTCCTCCTATTTGCTTCACAACAACAGGTGTTGTGAGGTGGGTTGAGCTGAGAGTCAATGACTGGCCCAGAGTCACCCAACCAGCTTTCATGCCTAAGGTGGACTAGAATTCACACACTCCCAGTGATTAACCCAAAGTCACCCAGTCAGTTTTCATACCTAAAGTGGGATTACAATTCACAGTCTCCAGGTGGTTGACCCAATGGTGGGATTCAAATAATTTAACAACCAGTTCTCTGCCCTAATAACCAGCTGGGTAGGCGTGGCTTGGTGGTCATGTGACCGTGTGGGCATGGCCAACACAATGTCACTCACGTTGATGGGCATTGTTACAATGTAATAAGGGTTAACCGGAGAGGCAGTTTCTGTAAGCAGGGCAATAAAGATGAGGCTAGAAACAACAC
>JANHFT010006192.1:0-11742 GCA_032467955.1 Pseudoxenodon macrops | reverse complement strand
AGCTCAGGATGTTATCACACAGCCCATTACCCAGGTCATTACAACACAAAAGACTAATCAGCACACAGCTAGGACTATACCCACACAGGATGTCACAAGACAGCAAACTAATCTGCAAACATCAACTCCAGATGTTCTCAATCAAGAAGCAACAACACAGCCAACCAATCCACTCACAGCAACACAGCCAACACCTCACACCTCTCTAGTATTTATAGAGAGGCGGCAGCTCAGATCACGCCTTGCTCACAGAAGCACAAAGCAGAAAGCACCAGCCTGATGAGTGAGACCTCATCAAAACGTCGCTAAGATACTCTCAATCTTACACGGGAAAGGACCCGAATACGCAAAGACTTGCATACCTATACCCGTGAAAACCTACGAAAACACACACACACAGTAAATGACACTGAAATAACAGGTCCTATTAGGGTGCAAATAGGTAGATTTTTAGACAGAGGAGGAGAGAACTAGTTTGGTATAGCGGTTAGGTTGTCTGCCTAGAAACCAGAAGACTTTGTGTTCTAATCCTAGTGTAGGCACAAATCCATCTGGGTGACCTTGGGCCAGTCACTCTCTTATCACCTCTAAGAAGGAGGCAATGACAAACCATTACTGAAATCTTGGCAAAAAGATTGCAGGGACTTGACTTCTCCAACCAGTTGCCAGGAGTCAACACTAAGTCAAAGGTATGGACAATCACAATCCCAGAGTATTTTGTGGGTTATTTATTTATTTGTTTGTTCATTTATTTATTAAATTTACATGTCACACATTTCACCATCAAGCAACACTTGATAGATATTTTTCAACGAGAGAGAGAGAGAGAGAGAGAGAGAGAGAGAGAGAGAGAGAGAGAGAGAGAGAGAGAGAGAGAGAGAGATCCATAGTCCACCAGCCAATCACTAAGGGAAGACTGGAACCTGAGTCTCCCCACTACTAGTACATGAGCTAGACAGATTCCAACAGATGTTACAATAGCAACACCAAGTGAGGATTGGTTGGGTTTTCAATGTGCCCCTCTTCAAACATATTGAAAAGGAAACATTTTATATGGCACATTTTCATTAATAATATGACAGTAACTGGGGAAAAATCTGTATATGTGAGAGAGAGAGAATGGGGTGGGAGAGGAAGGAAGGAAGGAGTAACTGCTGAGTCAATACTGCTACAACCAACATGAGCTATTGACTCAGTGCTGTTATTATAGTGCCAAAAATGAGTAGCTTAACTACAGAGCAAAAATATGGAACAGATGCTGCAAGTAAAAAGCTGTAAAATTTAATTACTCAAGGCAGACACTGAAGGGAAAGTTGGTATGTTTATGAGTAGTAGATTAATTTAATCTTTCGGTGTTTGAAACTGCATTATTTAGATTTTGTCAGTTGGAAGTAATACCTTTTGTACATTTCAACAGTCGGGTAAGTAATAATAATACACTTCCACACTTTATAATTTAGTTACGCATACAAATAAGTGTTTATTTCAGAGAGCTATAAAAATGATGTGAAATCCCCTGCTTTGCTCAAACCTGATGTTCCATTTCTTTGATAGCCATTTAATTTCCCTCAGAAATTGAAGAAAAAGGGAATTACCAGTTAACTCCCAGTTAACTCAATGTTGGGAATAAGACATTACTTATAGAGATTAAATTAATTGTTCTAAAGAACAATGCAGATTTAAATAATGTGCATGCCAGAATACAAAATGTGCATACAATAAGGTACGTCTCTGAGATACAGATTTTGTAACTGATTGGAAAGAAACCTAAGAATTCTGAATCTTCTAATAGGAATCATTCTATCTGGACAGAGGTTATTTACCTTTTATAGTATTTATGAATTAAAGATAATGTTGTTGCCATCTGATACAGTTTGTTGACATTTATTCCACTATGTAAAGCCTAGTTGATAATGTGCTTTTAAATAGCATTACATGGGTAGAAAGCTCCACTAAATAGTTGAAGGAAAACTGTAGAGATTCAGAAAGGACAGAAATATCCAAGGAAATAAAAGACAGCTATAAGTAGTCCTCAACTTATGACCACAATCAAGTCCAAAGATTATGTTGCTGAGTGAGAAATTTCTTAAGTGAATTTTGTTCCATTTTACAACTTTTCTTGGCAGATTTGTTGAATGAATCGCTGCAGTTGTTAAAGGATTAACCCCGTTGTTAAGTGAATCTGGCTTCCCCATTGACTTGGTTTATCGGATGGTCGCAAAATAGGATCACGTGACCCCGGGACACTGCAACCATCATAAATGTGAATCAGTTGTCAAGCATCCAAATATAAATCATGTGACCACAGGGATGCTGCAATGGTCATAAGTGTGAAAAATGGTCATAAGCCACACAGGGGGAAAAAGAAACATGGCTTCAACTGTGCTATTATGGGAGTCAAAAGAAGCTTTGAACCATAAGGTTGTCAGCTTCAGATGTTGACTGGCATTCAGATGTTTGAGGCTTGCTCACCATGAAATCATCAGGAACATGTATCAGGGGGTGCACATTTCTGTGCCTTTGCTTTCTTCTCAGCCTCTTGGCTCTTTGAATTGGACCAGATGATTAACTCTTTAGATGTATGACTCTTAGATTGTTATGGATGATGTTTGTGTCTTGAATCTGTGAATCTTTTGGATTCTGACCAGAATTATTTACCAGTTCTTGCTACCGGTATGTATTTCAGCACATTGCAGAGGATTGGATTAAATTATCTTTATAGTTCTTTCCTGTTTATGTTTCCATGACCTGTGCAATTTGTACAACACATCTCTCATATTATGCTATTCTATGGCTACAGTTCAAGCATATTTTCAGGCTCCCAATCCCACTGCTTCATTTGCAGGAATGCATATTGACCATGTCAAGGAAATTTGAGGCTCAAATGGTTTCCCTTATCACCAATCCCAAATCCTTAAACTACATTTTGGAATTACTTTTAGTACTAAAATTTTTGTTTGTATCTAGAACATGCTGATTGGGGAATAAACCCTTTTGAAATTGTGCACTCATATCTGAGCAAATATGTTTAAGTCTCTATAACATGCCTTTTATAAGTATTTTTATTCCCCAAAAGGATGCAGCTGTTGTTTTCCTTTGAAATAAAGCATCAGTGACCAAAATACTAGATGAATCTTATAAAAATGTTTTACATTGATGGAATGATGATGATTTAAAGACTAGGAAGGAGATCAGGTTTAAAAAAATTATTGAAAATGTGAGTTTATGAGAGACAAAAAGATTCTGAGATTTGAATATCAACAATGTCCTTTAAAAAAAGAAGTGTTGCTTAACTTGTTTACCTTAATTTGGGAGCTTATATTTCATTTGAAAGGGGGCTGATTCTTCATTACATTCATCTGTTCAGTCAGATCAAATTTCCTTCCTCCCTTCTTTCCTTTCTTCCTTCCTCCCTCCCTTTCTCCCTGTTTTATTTATTTTGTAAATAAAGTAAAACCCACCAAAACTGAACATCATCCAGTTTTGGTCATCATATATATACAAGTTCAAATTTGTTCAAATATGAAATATGAACTGTTACTTAAGGAAGGCAGTTTTAATGTTTGCCACTGAGTCTGTTTCTCTGCAGCTAAAGAGCAGATTAGCTTTTGATCCTTTATGAATGAAAGAACCTTGACTGTAATGATTTTGTAAATCTTCTCTCCGGATATTCTTCTGGAGACTCTGCAGGTTATCTAGGCTGGAACAAATAGAATATATTGATGACAAGACAACTTGGTTCATTTTATGATCATCTTGGGGAATTAGTGCCAAAAACCTAAGTTGGCAGGCTTTTTCACCTTGTCTTGTTGAAGCTTGCTGTTCATGGCAGGGATTCAAATATTAAATACAGGCATCAAATAAGCTGCATTCCAGCTTAAAATGCTAAGAGTGTTATAGGATGTTGTTTCCACTTTGTCACATCAACAGTTATACAGCTTAACTGCAGCCTAACATTCAGAATTTCCCAACCATAAAACACACCTAATGACACATTATCTCTTTGCTGGCAGTGCTTGTAAAGTGCCACATTCTTCTGTGTTTTCTTCTTTAAAAATTACAGCAACTCATCTCTGTTTCTGTTAAGGATTTAAACTTCAATCCTTAAACCATTTACGCTGGAAGAAACCTGTTGTCTGATTGTCCCAAAGAATTATGGAATCATAGATTGCATGAGCTAGAAGGGATGTTGTAGGCAGGGTCATGCAGTCCAACCCACTGTGTAATGTAAATCACTTAATTATCCCTGACACATGGCAATCCCAATCCCTTTTGCAAATTGTGAGAAGTTTTATATCAAAATATATTTTATTTATAATGTTGCTATCTTCCCTTCTTAAAACATTAACAGAATGAACTGAGAATCAGCGTCTCCAACTAGTCAATATAAATAGTCAAGATAAAATTAAGTTAATCAAATAAAAATAGCAAATGGTGGAAAATCTTTTACTCAAACTTCCTCAAATCACCAAATAAGTTATCCAGACCTAATCCATATATCAAAGGATGATGTCTGAAAAACAAATATAGTTAATTCAATTAGGTTTCCAAATGGAACTGCATGTTCACAATAATAAACATCATAGATAACATAACTACACACATACACACATCCCTCAAGTGTCACCCTAGAATAAGCACATAGACGTATCCACATCTATTTGACTGTGTCACTGTACCCCATTTCTCTGCAGCTTCCTCTAAAAGCAAAGTCTTTGCTTTTAGGAATAAATATGTCTCCTTTCCTCACAGCTGTCTGGATCTCATTTTTATTTATTCTTGTGCAACTGTGGCTCGACTTGGAACCCCAAATTATTCTTTTAACAAAAATATTCAGTGAGGAGGATTTCACTGTAGACTATTCCAATGTGAAACGACTCTTATCACACACACCCCGCAAGAGTCAATCTGGATGTCCTTTCTTGTCATATGAGTGTATCAGTTTTTGTCAGGTTCTTTGTTGCAACAGAGAACAATCCTCTTCTACGTGATAGTCTTTTATATTTTTGTAGTCTCCTACCATATCTTTTTTCAGTCTGCTTCTTTGTAAGGCAAGCATGCCCCAACTCCCTTAATGAATTAATTATTTCTTAAATTTCTATGCTACCCAACTCCTGGGTACTAATATTCCTTCATAGGAGTGGCTTTTCAGATTCTTTAACATTCTGACTGTTTCCCCCTGAACCTGCTCCATGTTTATTTTAAAATACAATGACCGTAACTTGATGCAGTACTTCAAGCGTGATCTAACCAATGCAATAGACAGTGGAATTATTTCTACCATGATATGGATGCAGTATGTCTCTTAATGCAGCTAAAGATTGCTTTGGAATGTTGTGTTCTGCATCACACTTCCTGCTCATGGTCAGTCATGGTTCACCTAGGATCCTTAAATCCTTCTATCACATACTGCTCTCAAACCTGTTTTGACAGTTTTATATATTTAACTTTTCCTACCTAGATCCAGGATTTTATACCTGAATGTCATCTAGTAGGATTGGTTAAGCTCTGTATCAAATTCTTATTCTCTCACAAACATGCATATTCTTTCCAAAGCGTGTGTGTGTGTATACTGTATAGAGTTCTATTAAACCACTTTCATGCTCACTTCCAGAACTGAATGATAGTTTTCTCTCAGAAGATAAATAATATGCTATTGATGAAGATGACTGAACATTTCTGCAATTTTATCTTCCCCTTCATTAGCTTGGGCATCTTATTGAAAGGAACCACTTTGCAAATTGTTTTCCAAGTATTCCCCATGGATATATTTGTTTGATTGGTGGGACACAGCATTTTTCACGTCCTCCCAGGAGTTAGGTTCAGACACTATACACTGTAGAGTTGATGTTGCTCGTCTGTCAATTCAGTTGCTTCTTCTGCAAACCCAGCCCTAAATTCTTGGAGAACGATTTGTCCAAAATGAGAAGAATGTTTGTTGTCTACAAAAATTGAGTGGAGAATGTAAGACATGTAGCTGAGATGTAACTTCAATCCTGGCTCTTCAATGGCAAGAATTAATTGTAGAATAAAAAATCCAGACTTCATATTTATGTACACACAGAGACAGAGGTATCTTTAATGGATTATAGCAGCTTCCCTCAAAATGGTGTCCTCTGGATGCGTTGGGACTATGCAGGTCAAAATATCCAGCCAGCATAGCCAACAGAAATACTGATAGGGAATTCTGGGAGTTACAATTCAAACACACCCAGATAACATCAGAACAATTGAATTGTAACAAAACTTTTTTTTTAAATGAATGTGAAATCAAGACATATTTGTATTTAATTCACTTTTTATGAGTGATGTAAAAGATGATTCCCTCCAGACTCAATGTCAGTTGTAACATAAATGACTACAAATGTTTGGACAGTGGTTAAATCAAAAAGAAGATCCAGTGGTAAATCGTTAATTAGTTTATAATCCTATTTCCTACTAAACATGCTGTACCTCAGGGGTGTAAAACTCAAGGCCCAGGGGGTGCTTAGATCCATGGGGCCACACTAGAAACTGAGGAGGACTGGTCCACGGTGCTTCTGCCAGAGAAAACAGAGCTCCATTTTCGCTGACAGAGGGTTGCAGGAGGCTGTCGTAGCTGAAAACGGAGCTCAGGAGTCCATTTTCACTGGCAGAGCGCTTGTGCCATCACAGGTGCTCCCAACACGAGTGACATTGACTTGGCCACATACACCCGAGCCCTGCCCCCCACTCCCCCAAGGTCAAACATAACCCTGATGCAGCCCTCAATGAAATCGGGTTTGACAGCCTTGCTGTACCTGGTGATCATCTACTAATCTGCTTTTTAAACAGTGTTAAAACTGTTCTGAAGTTTTCAGTAAAAGCGAAGCTCTATACTATATAATTTAACTGAGTTTAGACAATCAGAGTGTTAAAAATATAATATCAAAACTTAATGATTTCAAAAGCAGTAACTATTGTTAAAACTATGCAAAGTTGTGAAGATGTGTTTGCTTCACCCAGGGTTTGTGCAAAAAAATCTGGCCAAATTTTTTGTTACACAATGTTCCCAGCCATCTTTTTAAAACTGGAGCAAAGTGGCTGCATTACTTGCATCCATCCAATTTTGGTCTGAGGCCTCAACCAGTAATTCCAGTTTAAAAAATCTTTAATGGAACGAAGAGAAATGGAAAGGCAGGTGTTGCTGAAAATAACTATTTTATTCACAAATTTCAGGGAGAATCTTTTGGAAGCTTCTAGGGAACAAAGAAACAAAAATCATGATTTATATTAAATATAGGGGGGAAATGTAGTAGGTAAGGCACCATATTTATTGCTCAATAAAACATTTTGCTGCCCCCAAAAACATTTACCTCTGCTGTAATTTCTTGATATGTCTCAAGTGTTTCAGTAGTCATAAGAAACAGGAATATATGATAGTGAAGAAGGAAGTGAGGGAAAATATAATAGATTTACATGAGCTTTTTTTTTAGAGGTTACCTATTGTTTGGGTAAAACCCTTTTCTTGCTTATTTTCCAAACTGTCTAGCATCTTTTCAGATCACAAGAGAAAGTAAATTTCACTCTCTAGAGTCTGAGTTGATGAAATCCAAGGACATAAAAGACATAGATGTTCAACATCACAGACTATATCTCTTTTAAGAAGAAAAATTATAAGGTCTCACTTTCCTCACAAGGGGAATTTATTTTTGCTTATTCTGCCAGAATTGACAAGCAGCTCATACTTATTTCCGATCTGTTTGTTGAATTTTGTAAAATATATACGAAAAGTAATGACCCAATTCATGTTTTACACTACAACTTGGCACATATCCATAAATACCTGGTATATTCATTTGCTTGGTAGTATTTCATGAACACAGAGATATTTTAATTATTTTTGCAATAATCAATTAGTATTTCACATCCTATTCTTTTCCTTCTCAATTAGATCCTAATAAAATTAGGTCAAATAATTGGTTTCCACAGAAAATCATCTTTTAATTCATCTTTGATCCATTTTGCACAACCTTTAGCCAGCTTTCTATTATCCTTTTTGGCGAAAGATTTTGAAGGAAGTGCCCAGGAATTATCTGAGACCTTTCACTCAGGGTTAAAAAATGAGACTGAGACTCTGGTGTCATTTGAGTAATGATACTTGTGAGGACATTAAGAGGAAACACGTTCTGGTGGTCGTGGGAGAAAAATAGTTGAGTATTGGTTTGCTCCAGTGTGGTATACCACAATGTTCCACTCTCTTTCACATGTTATTTCATAGCTATATGAAACTACTATGAAAAGTATTCCATCATTTGGGAGGTAAAGTATTATCACTATGCTATTAACACACAACTACACATCTGTACCCCAGATAAAGGTACCTCTAATTTACAGGTTTCGATGTAGCTCAAAAATTGTTCAGGGCAGATATTTGACTTTCTATATTATTTCCTTATTAGATCCTTAAATTCAGACCTCAGAATGTAAGCATTCCTCCATCTCCAGCCATCAATTGGAGTACACATAAAAGACATATGTATGACTCCCAATGCTGTAGTGTTTTTCCAAGAACATATTATACTGCTTTTGTAACAATCCAAGTGCAATAGTTCCAGTGTTCTGCATAAATAATATACAAATGTTTGGAATATACTTTATCACTACTATACTTCTGACAAGGGAGTTAACAAACTTGAGGATATTAAACCAATATAGAAGATCCAGATGGCATGTCCAAACTATATGAGTCTTCAGATGCATTGCATCTCCAACAAAAAAGGATAGGTAATGAACCCTTTTTTCATATATTCTGAGATCTTCAGCAGGGCACCACAGAGAGGGAAAAAAGCTAAGATGGTGGTTGCACTGAGGCAATTGGAAACCCTTCCCTTCATATTAAAAAACAAACACTTTTGTGGTTACATAGAGAGGGAGAGAGAGAGAGAGATTGACTGTTTTCTTTTTTCCTTTGTTTTATATTTTATCTTTGGAGATAAAGAAAAAGAAAAAAAAACCTTTTCCTTCACACATAGATCAGCATTGCATACATACACAAAGGAGTGAAGTTTCTTTTGTTCTTGCAGTCATGTCCGTCCCTCCCAGAAAAAAAAGAATAAATACTCCTGTTTCCATTTCTACTGGAATTTACCTCAATATGAGCAACAGACTCAGAGAAGTGTCATCTTGATCTTGCTACCAAATCAATATTTTATTATGATCATAAATCAGAAAAAAGTAAAGAATAAATTATTATGTCAGCCGATGTCATAATGTCTACTGATGTCTACTGCCCAGCAATAGGTGGCAGCTCTGTTAATACAACTCTATTAATTTAGTATAGAAATATTCTATGTGATTTAGAAATTGTTGGACTAGTGCTATATGGTACTTTCAGAGATCACTAGAGTAATTGCAATAAAAAAGGACATGCTTGATTGTTTCTATTTTTCAAAAAAACACATGGGCATAGTTTTTCATGTATAGATATTTTATTATATCTGCTGTTAGAAAAGGGCAGAAGATAATACATTATGTCTGCTGTAAAGAATGTCTTTCCTTAGGCTGGCTAACGTGCAAATAATTCAAAGATTTTGATAAGTACTCTGGAGCTCTATGTTAAGGGAGCTAATTTAAGTTTGTTATGCTATATCTTCTAGCCTTTGATGTATGCATATTTTGGCATCAGAGATAAACTGTTCCTTAGATAAGCCAATGGTGGCCAATTATTTTTTCCCCCAAGTCCTATGCAGAAGGATACTCATCTATTAAACTTAAAAGTTATAGGAAAAACAGAAGTTCCAACCACTAGGTCAAAACTGACTTCCAAGCTAAAGTTTTGAAAAGTTTGGCATTCCTATTTCAAGTCTGAAAGTTGTTTCAGAGATGTTTTTTGGGACATCAAGTATTGTGCTCAGAATTTTAGTTTGTATAACTTCGTGGGATTAAAATAAAATATTTATTAAGGTTATACAAGAGGTACCTGTGTTTTCTATAAAGCATAGAAAATACATCAGATTCTAAAGAAAACATGAAAAGCTAGAAGTAAAAAGAATTCATTCATATTTCTATAGCTACGCACCTTAGCCAAGTCACTTTGAGTGATTTATAATTCTAAATGATATATGCATTAAAACTAAAAGTATATAGAACAGGAGTCTAAAAGAGTCTAAAGGAAGAGAAGGAACCATTAGATGGATGTACAAAAGCATAAAATGTTAGCATGTGGAAAGACTATAGCTATTAAATTACAGACCGCTCTAATATAGTGAACTAGGTGTTCATTGGGTCTAGTTTAAGCACAGATCATAATCTCATTAATTTGACTGAGAGTGACATGGCCTCTAGAATTGATTGTATCAGAGGTTTAACTATGAAGGCTATAACTTTTCTCTAGCATGGTGAAGGTATACTGAGAGAATAGAAAACATACAGTGAATTACAGGAAATGGCTATAGCATCCAAATAATATCCATCCAGAAATGAGGTTGGCTTCCACTGATGCCATTCAGGAAGCTGTTAAACACCTGGCACTTATCCCAGGTTTTGGGGCAATGTGAAGATTACGACCTTGTCATATTGGAGGTGAAAGAGGAGATTAGTTGGTTTATATCAAGCCACTAATTATTTCATTTTGCTTTTTATCTTTTAACTTTTTCATTTGTGAAATGAATAAATTCAGCTAACCTTGTAAATTGAGAATTTGAGATTAGCTATGCCCACCATGACATCTATTTGTTGAATGTGCAAACTTCACCTGTCCGGCAGTCTTTTTGTGAGATGATCTATATCATCATTTCAAAAGTCACATATGCCTCTTGCCCCAAAGCCTAGCATCCGATATACCATCTACGTATGTGGGATGCTTACCCCACCCATATGTAAATATGTAAAACATATTGACTTCCTCTTGAAATTATCTGACTGTACGTTTTCTAATTTAGCTTTATAATATTGGTTTCCTCTTGAAGGAAGTGAAAAAATGCATAATGTGATGCCATCAAGATGCAGAACATGTTTCCCCATATATTAGAGAGCAGAAAGAAAAAGATGCTTTTAATGCTAGTCCCATGTATTTGTAACATCTGGTAACATTCTTTTTGACATTTTATTTTCTGGTTAGAAATGTACTGCATTTTGATCTGTTAATAGTCTTTGATTATGCTGATACATTGCCAGAAAGTAGACTGAAATCATATTTCGCTCTCCAATATGCTGTTTAACAGCTCAATAGTTTTGTGATATGAAATTAAAAATACAGAATGAAGTTCTGTACAAAACAGCTTTCCATGTATTTTGGTCTTCACTTATTGACACAGAACATACAAAAGCAATTAAATTAAATTAGTTTCCTTGATAATGTTAAATTCTGGAATTATTGTGTACTGTCAATTATGGAAATATTTTTCAATGTTCAAGAAAGACTGTGATTGAATGATTTGGATATTTAAGAAGCATGTGTGTGTTTGTGCACATGTCTTCAAATCAGTTTTTGACTCCGGTCAACTGCCTGGACTAGTTCCTGCAGTTTCCTTTGCAGGATTTTTTTTTAATGGTTGCCATTACCTCCTTCCTAGAGGTGAGAAAGTGTGACTGGACAAGATCACCCATCTGAATTTGTGCTTAAGGCAGGACTCACCATCTCTTGTTTTTCAACCTGACTGTACACCAAACTGGCTTTAAATTATTTTTGTTTTATATGATGTCACAAGATCCTCCCTTTGACTTGCCCTGCCAGGCTGCCTTTTTGCTGGCAGGATGGAGCTAGAGTTCCACCTGCAGGGC
>JANHFT010006188.1:62178-74678 GCA_032467955.1 Pseudoxenodon macrops | reverse complement strand
TAGGTAACCTGTGCTCTTCATTTGCATTTCAGATTATTGTATTTTGCACATTGAAGAAGAGAATACTATTATTGAGGTATGGTAATTCTGTTCTTGGCACTAGTACTCACTTATTTTGGGGAATGTAAAATAAAGGTAAGGCTGCTACTTCTCTGACCACGAATTATGGAAAACAGCACAATCCTTTATAAACCAACCTGCCTCTCAGTGAGATAGGTAATGAAGATGTATTTGGTTGTTGTTGAACAGATATGATAAGTTATTCATGTTGAATATACCGTACTTTCTGGGATGAAGAGGGAAATTTATTTTTATTACTATTTCCTTTTTAGCAGAGGGGATGATTTTTTTTTTTACACTTTCTAATATTTCTCTTTCCTTTTTTAAAATGCATTTTTATTAGCTTCTTGTATGTTTTATCTGTTTAATATAGTTCTTAATAAAATGTATTGAAAAAAAATAAACCAGCCTGCCTCTCAAGCAATTATAGAAAGTACGCATAGCCTTGTAGTTCATTATAGCTGGAAATAAAGTCTTTTGTTAAACAAAGCACGCTCAACAGGACATTTTTCAAGCTCAAACCAATACACATTTTCTTGAGCCAATCTTGGAGACTTGTTTCTCAATAAATGGACAATAGAATTGTGTTGTCAGATTTTTTTAAAGATTGCATTTTTCATACCATGTCCTTTTGAAACTCATTAAACTTCCTCTTTGTGTTTCAAACTATTTTCTCAGGCATGAATAATCTAAAGTGTAAGCAGGAATGCAAGTATAAATATGCCAGTAATACTAAAGAGAAACATTATATTCAGAGCTAATTAAAAAGGAAATAAAGAGAACAAATGCTCTTTTAACTTCTGGCACTATTATATAAAGTGATTTGCCCATATTGTTGAGCCTTAATTAGATTTTAAAAAAAGAAGAAACTGTGTTATTAGGACAGGCTGATGGCTAAATAGATTCTCAGCCATTATTTATATAGTTCAAAGTAGGCAACCTATTTGGGCCTGATGTCCTACTTTTCTTCTCTGGATGGAGACAGTAGAAGTCCTGGCTGTGATTTTGGTCACTGGGATGGGGAGAAAAATTTGGACCATTTTTCCCTTTGGGTGAAGAGGGGGTCTTAAACCATGCAGATATTTATTGTATTTCTGAATTTATCCAGTGGGAAAAATGGGATGTCTTGTGTATTAAGCCTATGCAAAACTTTAAACAGACATTTGCTTCTAAATATAAATTCTTATATTTCAGTTTAGAGTTCTTTTTGTAAAAACTTTGAAAAATAACTTGATGAACAAAAGGTTTACTGCACTGTAGTAGATTACATTTTAGTTATTTTTTTATTTGAAAAATAGCTAAGATCATTCTTTGTAATAATCTAGTCCTCAGTGGATTCATGCTTTCTTGCTTAAACAATATTTGGTTAGAGAATTTGACATTTGGAATCAATGTGAATGTTATTTATACAATAAACAGAAGCTACTCTTCGTAAAATATTTTTGTTTTTGATACTTGTAATTAGTGTTTTTATTATTTTCCATTTCTCAGTGCAATTTACTTTATTTCTGTGTGGATTTGCTAAAGCTCTTGAACATATTATTCCCATGGAAGAAACCCTGAGCTGCTGAAATGTTAGGAACTGATTTCTTCTTCTTAAATAACAGATACTGTAATCCTGTTTAGTGAACATTGTTCTATTTCTGTTTGGAGACTTGTCTGTTGATATCTACTGCAATGGGAGTAGGTGTTCTGCAAGAACCAGTGTGGTGTAATGATTATGTTGTTCCAAGACCAGGAAACCCAGGTTTGAGACTTCTTAGCTATGAAAACTCACTGGATGTCTTTGAGCCAATCCCTCTAGCAACTTAATCCATTCACACAAACTCTTGTTTTGGAGATAAATATGAAGGAAGATGCCAATGCCTTCAGGTTCTGGAGAAGGATGGGAACTATGCCAAATAGGAAGTAAGCCAAATGTCTAGGAATCCACCTGTTCCTTGACCCACTATCTGAGCTAAGAATGTGGCATAATCATTAGGAATAGTTGCCTTGTTGAATGCTTTAATAAGAACCAATTCTGAAAAAACAGAGGGTATCTGCAGACGTTCCATTGAATTATATAAACTTTGCAAATCCTGGCATCTGTCAATACTGGAGTTACAGTAATACTTCAAAACAGGGGTGGGTTCTATTTTTTTTTACTACCGGTTCTGTGAGTGTGGCTTATTTTGTGGGCATGGCTTGAGGTCAGGTGACCGGGTGGGCGTGCTTTTACACTTTATACACACACACCCAACAAAAAACAACACAACTGATTCATACAACATGCAAAAGCACACAAAATGGCCCCTGCCACAAGCATGAACCTCACAGGGCCACAAAAAAAATCCACAATAAAGATGTCAGCGTCCACGGACCAGAACCGGTTCTATGATGTCACCAGAGGCTTACTACCTACTCTTATAGAACCAGTCAGAACCGGTAGGAATCCACCTCTGCTTCAAAAGTAGTCCTTATTTAGTTACCATAATTGGGACCAGCAGCTCTCTCATTAAGCAAAATGGTCATTAAGTGAGAAGTCATGCGACTATGACTATGCTTTTCTTTTCCTTGCTTCCTATTGTTTGGAAAGTTCATCCTGGTGGTGTTGGGAAAGCTAGCTTGAAATTGGCAAAGCCAATCAGTGTCACAACTTTGTTTTTGTTTGTCTCCTAAGGGGTGCTCTGCCCTTTGGAATATTCACCTCTGAGCTGAGATAAATATCAAGAATGGAATTAACATCTGTATTTACATTCACCAGAGGGAAAGGGATTGCAAGACAGCAAACAGGCACAAAATAGGAGATATACATCGAAAGTAATATGCTGGTGCCAGCAGCTGTGAGCATGCTACCCAAATACCCTGGTGTATTCCCCACTGTGTGCCTGCCTACTTTCCTATAATGCTTTTCTCTCCAATCTTTCTGTATTATAAGACTTCACTATTGTAAAGTAAGTTAATTTATCTAACTTGTCCTTACCCTGGAACAATAAACTTATTGAAGGATTGTAAGATAGGAGTTGAATACGTTCTCATGAAACAGATGATCAATGTGAGATAAATTTAGTGTTTAGCATGACATCTAAGCCTACTCACTGCGGGAATATCTGAAAAGCAGTTTTTACATGATAGCTATGATATGTAATGCACTATGATGCAAAAATCTTTCAGACAATTTCTGATTTGGTGGTTGCAAGTAAGAAACTCAAGCAATTGCAAAAGAAAAGTCAAATGTGACCAGTATATCTGCAGGGCAGGAAAAAAAGCATCAACAGCAGGTCTAGATTTTAGTATGAGTTAACTATTTTGCCAGGAAATGAATCTATGTTTCTTGGCTAATTAGTCTTATAACATTTAATAAATAGGATAGCATCTTTACTTACCTAAGCATCTCAGAGATTATTTGTGTATAATTGTATAAAGAAAATTCAATTAAATAAATGATAATAATTGGGGGAAATGTAAAAGCCACTCTAAATGTTAAAGAGGAGACTAATCTGTTTGAAAGACTGTGTGGTTCAGTTTTCAATTTAAAATAGCAGTGAACTGATCCTCCAGTGAACTGCAGGTCACCCACAGGATTACCCTGAGTACAAAAAGAATGGCCACAAGGTCTACAGATACCAATGGAGGACCATAGATTCATTGGGTATGTCAATCTTTGGCCACTGCAAGATCAACCCTTCTTTAACTGAATGTTATTTTTCAATGGAATGCACAGATAAGAGTTTCCTTTGGTTATGTTTTCTCTTTTGTGTCTATGTTGAATCACAGTGCAGCAGAGATGTGTATTTAAAAAAATGATTATTGCTATTTTGTGTGGGGTCTAAAGACATTAGATCAATCTATGGTACCATTTGCTGCATGTTATCAAGAATGTTTGTATTCATCTAATATTCTCACTATTTCTTTCTTGCTGCAAAGGAATTAATTAACCCAGCTTCCAGGGCCACTTTTATAATCTTACACTGTGAAGCTATTTCTATGTTTATGTAAACTACACCTTGTCAGAAACAATGTCACCACTGAATGATTGCAGATATCATCAGTTGGCACAGTGTCCTCGAAAGGAAGGAAGAAATAGCCTGGTTTTTTGAGGATAAATGGGGGAAAAAAAGAGTTTTCTCCCCACTGTGAAATAGACAAAGTGGAAATATTTGAAAAATATTCCAAAATGATTTCATTTTAAATAGCATAGCATGAATTGTATGTTAACATATTTGAAGGTGATTCAGTAATCAATAGATCAATCAATTTATATCAGAAACGGAGCTGACTAAAGAATAGCATACATCAATTATCTCTCTGTGTGTATATGTATATAATATTCTAATAATCTGTAACATACATTTGAATTATAAGATTATTCTTAGATATCCTATCATTTTAGTTTGAAATGTATTATTTGATTATATAGGGTTAGGGTTACAATGTGTGATGCTGGGGGCTCTGTACTCAAATATTTCTTTTATGAAGACTGAAATTAGAATATTTGTCCAGCTTTGCACTGCATTCTTATGGATATTTAGTGTTTCTGCAAATTCTGCTAATTTATCTATGGATTTGAAAATCACAGGTCCTTTTTTATTCATTGAACTTAAATGCTTAAATATTGAAAATTGAGCTTTCAGTCTGTGCAGTCAATAAATGTTTCCTGAATATACAATCTGTTATATTTTCATGTATGATTTCACATCCTGAGCTCCTTCACAAGAAGTATGTTTACTAAGGGAACAGCAGCAACTTCATACAGAGAAGCTAGTGAAATTAGAGATCCATTCTGTTAATCTAATTCCTCCCAATGGGAAGAGAATAACCAGAATATAAATCATATTGCTGCACAGCTGCAGTAAGCTTCGGTCATGTTATTATGCAAAATGTAGCTATAATATCATAATGTAGAGATTGTATATTTGTTATTGCAACAATTTTACTATCTTGAGTCTGCCTAATGATTTAAGAACAAAGTTCAAAAGTAGAGAAGACAAGAATCTCGGCTAGGTATCACAATATCACTTTATAGATACAGAAATAAATTCTTTTGTAATACTTCTACTACAAGTAAAATACTGAATTTTAATGCCATGTACAAAAATGACAGAAACCCATCCTCTTTAAACACACTTTATAAACCTGGATCTTATCAAATGATTTTATACAATTTAAACTAAAAGATCCAATTTTAATGTATATTATACTCATAGAAAAAAAATCCCTGATGACTTTCCAGTTAAGTACAATACAAGGGAACGTTTACAGACCTAGTGGTATCTATATTATTACAGGTTTATAATGAATCATTTAATTTTAGTACACTACTCTGTTCTGTGCCATTTACATAAAAATAATATCAAAGCAGATAAAGACCTATCAGATGTATAATATGTTATTGCATAATGTGCATGCCAAAATATTTATTGTAACATTCACCATTCATATTTTTCCCCAACTCATTTATGAAATATAGCCAAGTATATGGTATTTGTTTAGTGACTGATAAGTTAGAATTGGATTTTTAATTTAAATCATAAAGCATCCTTTGATGTGGTCCATATTGAGTTTATAAAGTGTATTTGAAGAGGATGGGTTTCCGCCATTTTTGTACATACAATCACAATGGTTGTTCTGGTTTATTTTTACATTCTTTAGTGATCTCTTTTATTAGGGACGTGGTGACACAATGGCTTAATGACACTGGATTTGTTGGCCAGAAATGGTTGGCACTACGGCAGTTTGAACCCAGGATGATGGGATGCAGTGAGCTCCCATCACTTGTTCCTAGCTCCTGCCCCCTAGCAGTTTGAAAACATAGGATCTGCAAATAGATAAATAGGTGTTACCATTTTGGTGGTGGGAAATGGGAGCTGCATTCTGTGCAGGGAGTAGGAGCCAGCACTGGATCTGCCTGGATGCGATTGATGGAAGACTGATGGAGGAAAGCCCCAGATAATCTAACTCCCTCAAGAGTGTTGCTGGCCAGCTGGCGCAGAGCTAGTTCTCCCACTCCTGGTAGAACGCCAGTGCAGTAAAGGGACCAGAAACTGTCAGCTGTCAGAACTTCTGCCTTGTGTAAACATTGTAGACTCCCTGACCTTGTATGCCATATGCTAAATAAATAATAAATAATCTCTTCCATTTGCAGATTTCCAGCTGGAAATCCACATTCAAGATAACAGCAAGTGGGAGGAGTGTCATGGGGAGAGGAGGAATGCACTGATATGTTTTTTTGGCATTGCCAATCACAGGGCTTTTCTTACTTTTCTTGTTTAGACCTTTAAGCAACCGTAAGCACATTTTTTGAGGAACCCCCCCCCAAACACCAACATCCACCTAAATCAGAGGTAGGTTCCTACCGGTTCTATCCGGTTCTATAGAGTAGGTAGTAACTACGTGATGATGTCATCGCGGAGCAAAATACAAGATTGGGGCCATCTTGGATTTTGCTTCTGTGCATGCGCAAAAGCTAGTTTTTGACTGTCCCGTTTGTGCTCGCTCGCGCACTTTGTGCGCTCGCTCAAGGTGCAACCCTGAGCGAACTGGCAGTAAGAAGATTCACAACCCACCTCTGACCTAAATAATAAAATCTTTTTTTCTGTGGGTAAAGTCACACATTGTTCTCAACAGAGTACTTTAAGCAATTTCAAAGTATTCAGTGTTGGTAATTTGGTCCTGAAAGACTAGTTCATATTTCACTCCTCAGCTATGTACCAATAGGCAAAATTTAGTCTTAAGACTTTGTTTACTCTGAGCAAAGGTTGCTTTGATCTGTGTCCAATGTAAATTGAATCCTAATTAGCATTTAATATAGCATACTTTGCCCCTGCTTTTCAAATCAGGAAGTATACAGCTTTTTAAAAACATAATCTGTAGGCATACTCTAGGAATGCTAATGTACTGCTAATACTAATGTATTTGAAAAAGAATACAGTAGAAACTCTTAGTCACTGAAAAACAGAATGACTACAGGTAGTCTCAACGTACGACCACAATTGAGCCCCAAATTAATGTTGCTAAGTGAGACATTTTGCTCCATTTTATGACTTTCCTTGCCACATTTGTTAAGTGAATCACTGCAGTTGTTAAATTAGTAACACAGTTGTTGAGTGAATCAGGCTTTCCCATTGACTTTGCTTGTCAGAAGATCTCATAGAATGATCACATGACCCCGGGACACTGCAACCGTCATAAATGTGAGTCAGTTGTCAAGCATCTCAATGTAAC
Source organism: Pseudoxenodon macrops (assembly GCA_032467955.1). Taxonomy (NCBI): domain Eukaryota; kingdom Metazoa; phylum Chordata; class Lepidosauria; order Squamata; family Pseudoxenodontidae; genus Pseudoxenodon; species Pseudoxenodon macrops. Next base: position 67,415 of record JANHFT010006188.1, on the reverse strand, counting down.
TCATGTGACCATGGGGATGCTGCAACAAAATCTGAAAACTGGTCATGTCACCTTTTTCAGTGCCGTTGTAACTTCAAACGGTCACTAAGTGAACTCTTGTAAGTCGAGGACTACCTGTATTCTGAGATTCTTATCCAAATCAGGTTTTAAACAGTGGAATTGTCTAAGTTAATGGAAGTACTTCTAGATAAACCTGAAGGACTAATAAAAACTAGCAGAATCTGCAATAAGAAAAATCTTAAAGGATGAAGGGTTACAAGCCACATTGGGAGGAACTGAAAGAGGAAGGTGCAGGATTATGTAATGTAACCACTGCCTTTTTTCCCCCAACAAACAAGGGGAAGGATTTGAGAAGTAAGAACAAAGCCCGGACTGGATTTTTGCAAATCACTGTAAATTTGTGATTTGCAAAACTTAGATCAACGAGCAGTTTTCCACGTTCAGAAATCCAGCTCGACTTTTTGTGTTGACTTGGAGAACAACTTGTATACTTTGGGTTTACTGAAGGGGGCGGTCTGCCTTTAGTTGTACCACATAAATACACACCCGCCTGCTTACAGCACGGGACGGGGCGTCTCCAGGGAACATGGTAGTTCAAGGCAAAAGGACTTTGCTGCAGAAAATTGTCCGCTGTAGCAGCCGCGTCTATCGAGGATCGACCGGCGGCCTCGGGTGTGTCACCCAGCCAAGCAAAGCGCTTCCTCCGGTGCGTTTTCCGAGCTCCTGGGCAGGGGGCATTCCTCAAGCTCGCCCCCTTCACATAGCCAGCACTTTCGTCTCCCAGGCAGCCGCGCCTGCCGCAGGGGACTATGGCAGGGTTTTCAAGAAGTCGGTGGAGGAGCCGGATCAATTTTGGGCCGAAGCAGCTCAAGGCATCACGTGGCACAAGCCGTGGACTAAAACCATGGAAAGGAAAGATCCCTTTAGCACTTCTTGGTGAGTGGCTGGCGAGGCTCGCTTAACTCTTGCTCTGCTGACGTCATAAAAAGGAGCGTCATAAAAGTACCCGGGTTTCTTCAGGTCGCTGGCCAGGTCGGAACTTTTGTAACAACTGGGGAAGTCTCTTAGTCCCCGTGTCTTTGTGAAGTTTCTACAGAACCATACAGTAGTTAAGGCACGACATTCATGTCAGGAAAAGATGGCACCATTAAAAAAAAAAAAAAACAGAATAAGTATCATCCCCAGGATTTGTCAGAGTTGAGTTCCGTTTTAAATATTGCTGGGTTCGCCAATTATAACTACATGTCCTATTGAAAAAGAGCTTGTAATGACCGCATGTCTTGAAACTTTTCTCCCTTCCCATTATATTATACTGAGGGCAGTATAATGAATTAAGTACACCAAATTCTTATGTGCTTGAATAGATAATTAATGTGCATCATCTGCATAAGATTAGACATATCCATTGTGTTGTGATTAGGTGTGAAATGCAAGATTACCTAAACCAGTGATTTCCAATATAATGCTCTCTGGATATGTTTATAACACTTATTATCTACCAGTCAGAAGGTCATCCAAGAAAAGGTTGGTCTGTTGTTCCTCCCATGGGGTAGATTGTCCTTATAATATTAGCACAATGAACATTTGTAATTGTAGGAAACTTGGAAATTAAAAGTGGTTAACACTATGGACTATATCAGTATTTAATTGCCTCTATTCTTTTTCCTTTTTTCTTTGTATTGCTGAGCTCTAAAAACAGGTTTGTCCTGCTTTCAATAACACTGTAATGATCTTGCTGATTGGCGAAGGTGAAAAAATCTTAAATAAGGGAAAGTTGTCCTAAGGTTTTGACCTTTCTGATTAGAGACAAGAACAGAGCTTCAGTAACCTGAACAGATCGTTGCCCTATATTGATACTGAGCAAAATGAGTTTAGCATATTAGCTTGCTGGCATTTTTATATTGAATTAATGAGCATTCGGAAATTATTTTTAATATGAGATGATTCATGGAGTATTATTGCTATTAGTTTGCTGTTTCTTGGAAATGCACTTTTCTGTTGACAAATGTAACCAACCTAATTGTGTCAACAACTTCTGTGTTGACAGAGATCAAAAGAAAAAGAATTGCACTGCTGACCTGAGACTTGCTGAAAGCCTGTTTTGCCATTTAAAAGTGAAGTGAGGAATAATGTACAAAAGTTGTTGTTGCACTAGTTGTTGTTGCACTAGCCCTAAGTGGTTACACATTTTTCCCCCTTCTGAATATCTTTAACTCCTGTTATGTAGATAGAGACTCCTGGTTTATAGGATGAATAGTGTTTGAGGGCTTTTTTTTAGTGCCTTTGAGTCAGTGTTGACTCCTGGTGATTGTCAGGATTAGTCCCCACAGTTTTCTTAGGAAGATTTCCAAAGTGATTTGCCATTGCTTCTTCCCAAGGTTGAGAGAGAGTGACTGGCTTTGGTGTGATTATTAAGATATCAGACTAAAAACATGTAGACCATGAGTTCTAGTCCTGTCTCAGGCATAAAGCCAGCTAAATTACCTTGGGCCAGTCGCTCAGAGTCAGTGATTGGGCAGGAAGAGTTGCTGTAGTCTGTAGAAACTCTCTCTCTCTACTCTTTCAATGGCGTTTAGTCTTTGGGTGGGGCATATGGATCAGACTGGTGATACTATCCACTAAACGCCATTGAAAGAGAACATTGCTTTCAATGGATTCCAGAAGCTCTGGTGCATTTTCCAAGGAGTTTGGTTGAGAACCAGTAGGTATTTCTGTTCAACTACATGGTATTTATGTTGTGGAGTTATGCAGAGTTCTGTTTTATCCCTCATTCTGTCCAACAGCTACATGAAACCACTGAGTGATTTGATTTCAAGATTTAGAGTAAGGTGTTAGTATGATGATGACATCCAAATTAACCTTTATTTAAACCTTGAATTTAGATGAGGAAATAAAATTGCTGCACAAGAGCCTGGTTTTAGAAATAAGCTAAGTAACTGGCCTCTTTGACAAGAAACATCTTTTTCTAACATAAGCTGGTACATCAGCTATGACCTAATTTGAATAAACCCTGCCCTAGTAATTTTTCTCAGATTGCTGATCAATGATAGTTCAGAAATTAGTTTGTACAAAAATTGCAAGAATGCAATATGAACCTATATCACTTCCTTACTATTTTTACTGACACCCAGTTTATTTCCAGTCCCAATTCAGAGTGCTGGTGTTAATTGTAAAGACCTTGCACCTGTGAGGGTGTAGAATTTCTGAAGGTCTGCTATTTTCATATGATCCTACTATACCTTAAAGCAGTGATGGTGAACCTTTTCGGCACCGAGTGCCCAAACCGGAATGCACTGGAGCACCGGAAACCTGAAGACTAGCTGGCTGGTGCGCATGTGCTGGTCTTCCGGTTTCCAGCTGGTCTTTGGGTTTCCGATGCTCCGGTGCATGCAAAGACCAACTGGGCGGTGCATGCGTTTACCGGAAACCAAAACAGCAGCTGGCAGAGGGCTCTGTGTGCCACCTCTGGCACGCATGCCATAAGTTCGCCTTCACGGCCTTATAGTCATCTTTGGAGGGCATTTTCTGAGTATCCTACTATGGAGTATGCCATGAGTGATTATTCTGTTACTCAGTTAATTAAATAAATGACTACTCAGGAGCAGACTCTTCAGTGTTGAATTCCTGTCTTTGGAATGCTGTCGCAAGTGAGGTACATCTCACATCATCTTTTTTAGGCCAGGAAAATCATTTTTATTTTTGGATAATATTTTTTATTTTTGGATAATATATAATGCTGTTCTTATATTTTCAAGTTCTTATTGCTGCTATTATTTTCTAAGTCAGCACTTCTCAACATTTCTGCAATTTGGGATCACAAAATGCAAGTTTCGAAACCACAAGGACAGCCCAGTCAAACAAACTCTCCATATATGTGTTTGTGTGTATATATGTATCCCAGTTAAACAATCTGTCTTTGTATCTCTCTGTCTCTCTGTCTCTCCCTCCCCCCCCCCGTCTCTGTTTGTGTATACATATGGCAGAGTTTCATTTGTATCAGTGATGAAATCCTATTTTTTTTTACTACCGGTTCTGTTGGCGTGACTTGGTGGGCATGGCAGAGGCAGGATACTGCAAAATCCCCATTCCCTCCCCACTCTGGGGCCAGCCAGAGGTGGTATTTGCCAGTTCTCCAAACTACTCAAAATCTCTGCTACCGGTTCTCCAGAACCTGTCAGAACCTGCTGGATGTCGCCCCTGGTTTCTACCCTTTGCTAAACCAGGAGTGGGTATGACCAGCGCTTGGCGCATCCAGCCCATGGATCGCAAGTTTGACACCCCTAGAATATAGTATCCTGTTCAAACAGGGGGTTGGACTAGAAGACCTCCAAAGTCCCTTCTAACTCTATTATTCTGCATTCTGTTCAGAATTGTCTATCTAAATACACTTAGATATAGGTTAGTAAAAAGATTTCTCTGAAAACAAAACTCTCTGTCCATTAATCAACAGAAGTGTGGTTTTTTTTAGAGCGTGGTTGAAGAAAATGTAGGAAATGAGTTTTTTTCCCATCCCTGATTACCGAGTTACTTAGCTCCTTTTAATTAATGCTCCAGTGCATTACATCAATCCTCTTTGGGTTTTTTTTTTTGCTCAACCTTTTGTATGCTTGGTTACTTTACAAAGTAGCAGATCTTGGTCTGAAGGGTCATTTTCATCCTTTGTTAAAAAGAGCGGCTTTGGGGAATGTCTTAGACGAAAAAGACAACTCATTTGATCAATCCACCACCGCGTGTTAAAGGGAAAGAAGGGAGAGATTCAAATTTTCGTGAGAACAAAAAATTATCCAAGGAAGCCCTAGACTGAGAGGTCTAGAGGCTAAACTGTGTGATGAATGGTTGAGGGAACTACCCGTATTTTTCGGACTATAAGACGCGCCGGTGTATAAGATGCACCAAGATTTCAACGTTTTTGTCCTCCCCGGCCCCAGGAGCATTCTGCAAGCCTCCCAAACCCTCTGTGCACCCTGTTTTTTTTGCAAAAACAGGCCCATTTTTCACCCATTTTTGCAAAAAATGGGGTGCGCAGAGAGTTTGGGAGTTCTGCAGATTGCTTGTGGGGGCTGGGGAAAAATGAAAACACCCCATTTTGACAAAAAAATGGCCCATTTTCACCCGTTTTTCACCTCAGCCCTTAGAAGCAGTCTGCAGGCCTCCCAAACCCTCTGCACCAGGGGTGAAATCCTACCGGTTCGCACCGGTTCTATAGAGTAGGTTGCAAGCAGCTGGTGACATCATAG
>JANHFT010006188.1:41660-54578 GCA_032467955.1 Pseudoxenodon macrops | reverse complement strand
GGGCAATATTCTGACTCTGTAAACCGCTTAGAGAGGGCTGTAAAAGCACTATGAAGCGGTATATAAGTCTAAGTGCTGTTGCTATTGCTACTTTGAGAAGAATGAGGTGTTAACGTCTATGAACTTCTTTTAGTTTAGAACAAGCAATCCAAATTAGGAAATACATTCCATTCTCCTCTTTCAATCCATCTTCCAAACTTCACTGGCTACAGGCCAACTCTGTGAAAGAAGTTATTTTAGCTGGAATTCATAGGAGGAGAAACCAAAGTAACTACTTCACGGGCATTGCTTACCTGAAAGTTACAAGAAGAAAATGTTCCCATGGAAGAAACAGACTTAATAGAAACTAGGATGTTCCTCTAAGTTATAATGATTGAATCCAAAGGTAAAAAGTTCAATCATTTTTTTTAAAGAGAAAAAAAAAGTAACAATGTCTTGTACCTACAAGGCAAGATATCATATAGCTTGAGGGTTTTGTTTGAAATGGGATGTTTCCAGAAGGAGGCAGGCTAGGGCCAGGGCCAGGACCCATTCTGGAAGAGGTTTCACTAATTATACATGGTGAAATAAATGTATTAAGTGTATGCATTAGGTGCCCATTTTGGCAGTTATTATCTCAACTTCTGATACTGGGGGGGAAAAGTCAAAATGTTTGCTGAAATCCACCAGCATTCTGGTGGGTCGGGGGCGGGGCACATAAGAAAAATTAGTGGATATATTTCTTATGCCCTTGCTATAAAACCTCGATAGGTCAAGAGAATTCTGAGGATTTAAGTCTAAATGAAAACATGCTGTGAAATACATAATTAAAAAAAAAACACACTGTTCTTGTAAAGGCAGGCATGTTGCTGACCTCTGACTTAAAAGATTTCTAAGAATATTGTATTGCTTTTACTCATTATCTAAGTATGTGGTTCTCAGCTTTTTTCATTATACAAGTAGTCTTCGACTTACAACAGTTAGTTTAGTGACCGTTCACAGTTACAATGGCACTGAAAAAAGAGACTTATGGCCATTTTTCTCACTTATGACCATTGCAGTCACGTGATCATCATGGTCATGTGATCAAAATTTGGATGCTTGGCAACTGGTTCATATTTATGACGGTTACAGTGTCCCAGGGTCATGTAATCACATTTTGTGACCTGACAAGCAAAGTCAATGGGGAAACCAGATTCACTTAACAACCGGATTACTAATTTAACAACTGCAATGATTCACTTAACAATTGTGGCAAGAAAAGTTGTAAAATGGGGCAAAATTCACACAACAAATGTCTCACTTAGCAACATAAATTTTGGGCTCAATTGTCATAGGTCGAGGACTACCTGTACAGGCCATTATACAGATATAACATTATACAGATAAAAGCTACTGAACTATCTTCTTGGTCAAATGTGTGAAAAATGTTGGTTCACCCTGATGCCATACTGAAATCCCTCTATTCAGAAAATGGTATATAGGAGTTTATGTGAAGTGAATTAAATTGCAAACAAAAATGTAACATTGAATACGATATACAGGTGGTATTGTTCCTACATTCTCCTAGCTACCAGCGTCAAGGTCTACATATAGTTGGACCATTATTTGAGAAACATTGAGTGATAGATATTAGAATGCCTTCTGGGCAAGTTACTCAACCCCCTCCTTCTTTCCCCATTAGGTAGGATTTGAAAAGGACAATCTTCAATCTTCAATCCACGTGTTGTGATTTTGAAAGGAATAAGCTATATTGCATGCACTGCACATATAGGTGCTAAGGGCCTCTTTCTTTTTTGGAAGTATGTTGCAACTAATATTTTAAAACAGGAATAGCACATTTACTGTTGATAGGTTGCTATTTTTCTGATATTGGATAGGGATATTTTGTTTTCCGACAAGTGTTTAGAGACTAAGGGAGATAAAAAGTCAATTGTCTACATAAAATGCAAGTTGATCACCTACAATAGAAATACAAGGGACTATATCAAAGGACAGATGAATTGGAATGCCTTTGGGGCTTGTAAATATTTGTGTGTATTTGTTTGATCTTTTTTTTTCTACAGGAGCTCTGCATGAAAACCGTTGCATATTAATATGTAATATCATGAAATGCAAATTCTGTATTCTGTATTGACACTCATTCAGTTTTATTTGTAACTGATGCAAATTGAGAATATAGCCAAATACTGTCTTTTCTATGTATTTATAATGTAAAGTTCCATGTTTATGTGAATTGTTTTCAAAGAATAATATTTTGTAGTATAACAATCTTAGTGTTGTAAGAGTAGAGGTACCAGAAATATATTTTAAGAAGTAAATTGGTCTGCATCAAGAAATAAGCTCATACATTATTGCAACTGGATTCATTTTGATTTTGGTCTTCAACCAGCATAAACATTTATGGAATTACTCACAAATTACAAATTGTTAGTAGCATTTGAAAACAATCTAATCTAAATATCATATAATAATATTAATAAAACATACCTGTAATAATACCTTAAACTAATACTTCAACTACACACACACACACACACGAATATGAGATTGAATGTGTAAAGATACAACCTTATTACAATTCTTTCTAAAGTTACAAAGAATGCATACTAAACACAGAAGGAAATTAAAATGAACCTGTAAGCATTAAGCAACGTAAACCACAGGTGTCAACTCGCAGTATTATATTGCTGTAATGTGATGTTTCGTGATGATTTTGCCCTTCATGGAAGTGAGGTGGGCATGTCCTGCGCGTGACATATCTGGCCCATGGGCCGCCAGTTTGATATCCATGAGTCCTAGATTCTCCTGTTTAATTTTTTAAAATACATATTTTGCATCAAATTTTGGTAGAGTATGTACCTCTATATTCACTCTGCCTTTTATAAAAATGGATGTGAAATGGCAGCAAATGGCATATACTGCACATTCTGGAAAGTTTTTGAAAAGTTTAGGTGGCTTTCACTATATGATTTTGTATTAAAGTGAAACTTACTCTGTACTAATATATACTGTAAGCCCAACCCTATGGAATTGCCTCTTTATCACATGGGTTATTTTAATAAAGTCTAAACAATAGTTAATACCACATACTTTAAGTACATATCAATAATTGTAAATTGCTACTTTTACAGGTTTCCAAGCTAGCTGGTGTTATGCTGAGTCACGGTGTGAAGAAAGGAGATTGTGTTGTCATCTACATGCCGATGATACCACAGACAATGTACACAATGTTGGCTTGTGCAAGAATAGGAGCTATACATAGTCTTATTTTTGGTGGATTTGCTTCAAAAGAGCTTTCTAGTCGCATTGATCATGCCAAGGTAATAAACATGTCTTGTATTCTGAGAGGAAATGATAGACTTATGAAAAATACTTTAAAAACGAACTTTTCTTTCACATATCTCTGACAGTTTAATTGTGTGAGAATATCAGAGCTGATGCCATTAAAAAAAATTATACATCACAAATAACCAATACTGAAAGGTATTTTATTACTCAGCCATGAAAAAAATACTTACACTTGCTTTGGAGTAATTTCATATCTAAAAATTGCACTAAAAGTGCAAATTTCTTATAAGTAAGCTGACCTAGGTTTGAAGCAGAATGATAATATGTACATTCTCAGTTCAGACTATGTCTTGATTTTTCTGAATTCATGAGAACTTAGCACACAGCATGAATTTAGACAGAATTTAAATTTGGACAGCATACTCCTTTAACAGAAGCTTAACTGATCAAGATAACTTTTCAATCGAGTCCATTTTTTTTAGCATTGGACACATTTGAACTATAGAGTGTATACTGTGACAAAGCATAAAACATATATTGAAAGGATACTCTCTATCGTTCCCTACCACCTCCAGCTTACATGTCTTCTTCACTCAAAACTATTCTGAAGAAGTCACCTGAGGCAAGAAGCCTATTAAATGCTAGATACTCTGACACATGTACACACCATGTTGATTAATCCTGCTTTGGATGATGCTAGCTAGTTATTTTGTATGCTTTTGTCATTACATTGGTTAATTTTTTAAAAAGTTATAATAGCAATGAATGATGGGTTTTATCAGTAATGTTGTTAATAAAATTTCCTTTTAGCAATAAGTTTATTAAAGATAATTCCTCGATGCGTTCACTACAATGAATTTGGATGTCATGATTAGATAATTTGTTTCTTATCTTTTTTGCAGGTAATATCATCCATTACAGTGTTGAAAAGAAAGAATTCCAACTGCTTCCATGCTAGTGCTTGCCTGCTTTGCAGATGATTATGTTGTGGCTAATTCTTGTTTTTCTGTAGATTAACAGTATTCCGAAAGTATAGTTTAAAGGTAGGAGTAAAAATGAATGAAATTTCTTTCAGATTCCAGAAAGGATGATTTGTTTGAGTATTTGTTGCAGAACAAAATTAAACTTGGTTTCTTCATATTGTCAGTTTTTGTTTTTTTTCTAATCCAGTGAAATGTTGGAAAGAAAGGATGTAAAAAGGCTCAGGGCTTTTTCTGTTTACCCATCAACAGGATAACTTTTCCAAATCAGAACAAGATTGAATGTTATGTGGGGAAGAAGCTAGAAAATTGATAGACCAGATTTGGCTAGGATTTGTTGAAGAAAATACTGTATTTTTCAGAGTATAAGACACACCTGAGTATAATACATGCCTTAGTTTTTAGGGAGGAAAATAGGGGAAAATCTGCCTACCAGGTATTCATCTGGCTAGCGTCCTTAGTCTGGTCACCTTCAGCACATTATTTTATCCCCTGGTTAGTGCTGAAAAAAACCTGCTTCGGAGGAAGTAGTAATGAAAAAAGCCTGCAAAGACTTAGGGCTGAAAAAAAAGCTTCTTTGGAGGGAGTAGCGATGAAAAAAAGCCTACAAAGCCAGGAAGATTGTTAGCACCTTATACGGTCTTAAAAAAGGCTTATTTGGAGGGAGTAGCAATGAAAAAAGCCTGCCAAGATCACTTCATTCTTCACTCGCCTCTTTAGGTCTGAAAAAAAGCTTTGAAAAAGCTACATTCGGAACATAAGACACACCCAAATTATCAGCCTCTTTTAGAGGGGAAAAAGTGCGTCTTATACTCCAAAAAATACGGTAATATTCTCTTGTTAATGCATCTCCATAGAAAGGGCAGCTGGGTAGAGTTTTGGAATATTGCTGACTGTTCAATTCTAAGCCTCCTTCCTTATTATGTAACCCAAAGTACAATATGTGTAGCCCATGCTGTAATTTCTCTGTGCAGACTTGCAAAGGCAGTGTTGCAGTTTGAAGGGAAATACAGAGATACAACAACCAATATGTAATTACCCAGACTTTACATATACAGGCAACACGTATACATTTTCACTGTATTAATATTTTTTTGGGGAACCATTAACTACTTGTACAGGTTAAGTTAATCTTTCAGACCTTTTGGACTAACATAAGGAAAGACTCAATGATTGGTGAACCTCTGTATTAGAGGGTATGCCTTATATGGAAGTTTCAAATTGTGATTAATATGGCATTACTAATTGAACAATCTAAATCTGTATTTGATGTAATGAGCAAAACTCCTAGGTTGGGCAAAAGATACACTGAGTTCAGACTTTGCATCAGGCTAAGAATCACTTAGTTTTTTAGTGTGTGGGGTTGCACTAAATATTGGGGGGAAATAAAAGTTTTTAATTTAAATTTAAAAACATATTTATGCCACAGGGTGATGAATCCAAGACTTGAAACAACTTGTAATTCTAAACATGAAAACAAGTCATTCTTTTGTCTTGCTACAAATGCATACACATCATTTTTCTATTTAAACAAGCATTTATGCATGTAATTATGGGAAAAAGATCCTGGGATTCATCAATGCTGAATGGATTCTTTGCTTGTGGAGAAAAAGGTATGATCTTGGTGCTTAGTATGATTTGCGTTTGTATTTATATGCCTGTATATGTATGTACCCGTGTTTACCCAAAAATAAGACAGGGTCTTATTTTCTTTTAACCCCTGAAATAAGTGCTTGACCTTGTTTTTGGGAAGATATTATTTTTGAGGTGCAGGAGGCGGTGAGCATTGTCACCTCATGGTTGCTGCTGTGTTTTGGGGAGGGCTTATTTTCGTGGGATGGCTTATTTTAGCGCATGCTCTCAAAAGCCTGATTAGGTTTATTATCCGTGGAGGTCTTATTTTCAGGGAAACAGGGTATGTATATGTACATTCATACATATATATGTATGTATGTATAATATACTCTCTTTTTTTTTTAGCCAAAACTGGTTGTAACATCCACATTTGGAATAGAACCTGGAAGAAAAGTGGAATATGTGCCACTTCTAGAGAAAGCATTGGAGATGATCAGTCATCAACCAGAAAGAGTTCTGATTTATAGTCGCCCTAATATGGTAATTATAGCAATGTTCCTCCTTGCTCTACTCTTTTAAATCATATTTCCCTAAATAGTTTAATTGCAATCTCTAATTTCATTGGATTCTGGCATTTCATCATTTTAGTCTGAATTTACTGTTCTTTACAACCTTGAAATACATTTATGTGTGCTATTATATCTTCTAAAATTCTTGCATAAAGAAGATTTTATTATTATTTTATTCTTTTCTCTGTGCGTGTACATAAATGTAGTTTTACAAGACGTAATGTTAGTACCTTGTATACAGGGAACTGTTCCTCTTAAGCCAGGACGTGATTTGGACTGGAACGAAGAAGTGGCCAAAGCAAAGCCATGTGACGCTATTCCTGTACATTCAGAACATCCACTATATATTCTTTATACATCAGGAACTACTGGTACACCCAAGGTAGGTCTGCATTTCAGTGGAAATACTTGTGATCAAGTTAAGTTCTACTCCAGATCAGGCAATATTTAATTAAAGTTAATTTCATGAAAAAAAATCCTCTTTAGTTTTCCCCTAGTTTTTTAGGGTGTGCGTGTGTTGATGTTCAAATTCTGTTCATCCTCCTAACTGATTTGGCACAACTTTGCTTCTGTATGGAATGAGGGATAAGATTAAAGGCCTAGGTTGTGTATATTATTGGCATTTGGTCAAAATCAGTGGAATATTACTCTGTGTGTAAAGAAATGTGTTGCTGTGTGTTGGTGCGATATCCTTTTATTTGTTATGTATCCTTTTATTCTTTATGTATCCTTTTTTATGTATTTATGTATTTTTATTCTTTATGTATCCTTTTATTCGTATCCATCTCATGTATTAATAACCATGTTTATACCTATATCTATTTAATATGTGTTTGACAAATAAATAAATAAAATAAAAAACAGCCACCTTCTGTAACAGAGATGAGAATGAAGAAAGGAAAGGTACATTTAGCTGTAAATCTAAGAGATAGAAAATGCTTATGCATCATAAAAAGCACAGGCATTTTTACAAATATATTTCCTAGTTGCCTAAAAAAATGTAGGAAGGCACCAGATGACCTCTAAAATCCATTTGTTATTTTATGATATATTGAGTCTCTATGTAAATGGATTGTTTGGGGAAAGATAGGAGACAAGTAGGAATAGGCTGAGTTTTTCAAACTTATCAGGCTTGGGCCTTTTCAACATTTGGGAATGGGGAAGGAAGAATGCATTTCCTTTTCTTTTCCTGGCTCAATTACTTCAGCTCTTATTCTACCTCTTGTTGAAATACACCTTGATAGACATTGTTGCTGTTCAACCTGTTCCAGAATCACACACACACCCCTTTGTGAACATTGCTGTCTTTTTTTGGCAGGGAGGTGTCTTCTGCCCCTTTATACTTATCCTCAACTAGCCCATCCCTTTCTATTAAGGAGCAAGGTGGGGCTCCCAGAGCAGTTATAGACACACATCCCTTAAGAAACATTATGTGGTGAAACTAGCCAGCTGCAGACTCAGATCTGCGATTGAGCTGGGCCAGTCAGCCACTGAGCTGACTCTGAAGATTTGTAAAGGTGGCTGGCTAATGCCAGGCAAGATTGTCCATGCTAAATACCTGGGAGAGAAAAGAAACTTAACTGGTGGGATGTGCTGCTCCAGCATGCATTTTGGAAAGTGCAGGGAAGGCCAGTTTTTTTAAGCTAGAGCTCAACCTGTGCCTAAGCAACACTGACCGTGTCTTCTCCAGTGTTGTTCTGTGTTAGGTCCACTAAGCCATTGTAGCAGTTTCTCTGGCCGTGGGAGGAGCTCATAAACCAGCAGTGCTAAGCTATGGGTGGCCTCTTTGAAGTTAGAAGGTTACACGTGGGTTGGAAGCAACAGCTGTCTCATTGCACTGAATTGCATTCCTTTTTTGCCTCACATGCACACACTAAATTGAACAATGATTGAACCATAAAATGTCCCTCCAAAAGATGTTTTCATCAATAAAATACCAGAAATGGTGACTATGCCAATTCAAATGTGTGGATTTTTCCAGCCTGTACCGTTTTCACATGATATGGATTAGAAAATGGGAGCTATAAATCTCCAAAATACTAACTCTTATTTTGTAGTGATTCAACTGAGAACAGTTTGGTTTTTTCCAATTACCTGAAGTTCTTCCTTCATCTATTCATGGTCCTAAAAAGGGATGGGAATCCTGTGACTTTGCACATGTTATTCAACTATATGTCCATCTATTACAGTGATGACAAACTTATGGCATGTGTGCCACAGGTTGCACGCGGAGCCATATCTGAGGGCACGCAAGGCATTGTCCTATGTCAGCTCCAGTGTGCATGAGCGTGCTAGCCAGCTGATTTTCGCCCTTCCAGAAGACAGAGGGGAGGCTGTTTTTGCCCTCTCCAGGCTTCAGGAAAGCCTCCTGAGGCCTGGAGAGGGTGAAAAACTGCATAACAGGCCTACCAGGATACTTCAGTGAGGCTTGCGCGCATGTGCGGAGGGGGGGCAGTGCGGGGGTGGTTGTGGTTGTGTGTGCATGCATCGGGGAAGGGCATTGCATTATGGGTGTGGGCACGTGTGTGCGACCCCTGTGCTCCCTCAGCTTTTGCCATGCAATGGCGAAAAGGTTAGTCATCACTGATCTATTATGACCTTGTTAAAGTTCAGAAGTATGTGGAAAACTGAAGAATATTCACCATGCTTTAAAAAAATGCATTTGGATTAGCTGAACTGCAAAATCTCAATTTTTCTCCTGCCATGGCAGAATTACACATTCCCCATATTGCATGTAAGAACTAGATTCTGAATAAAGAACAAATTTACGTATGTATCTTGCAACCTATGCTTGGAATTCTGAAAGTTCTTAGAATTATAGAGAGGGATATTAATTTCCTGCAAGTGTTCATTTAATTCTAATTAATCATTTAAATATCAAATTTCTTTCATTCAGGGTGTTGTTAGACCAACAGGTGGCTATGCAGTTATGCTAAACTGGACCATGTCAGCTGTATATGGACTTAAGTCTAAAGAGGTAATTTCAGTTTATATAATATGTTTCAATTAAGAAAATCTGTGTCTATATTTTAATTACATTTCATATCTCATTTTTAGGTCTGGTGGGCTGCATCTGATTTAGGCTGGGTGGTTGGCCATTCTTACATTTGCTATGGACCTCTTCTGCATGGGAATACAACAGTTTTATATGAGGTAATTATTTTTAAAATTTTAATTATTTAACTCATTTGAGTTGCTCTTCAGCAAACAGTAAATAGACACATACAATTCTGTTAATTAATGTGTGAACACTATTACTACTTTTAGTAATAGTGCTTTTCACCAGTCTCATATAGAATGTCTGGTTTATGAGATGATTCGGAAGGCTCTGTCTTCCTTGGAGAAACATAATTTGTAGAGCCCTCTCATCTGTTTAGCAGCTTATGTTAGCCTAAGAAAATAATAGTTTCCTGCTACGTAAGCAAGCTATAGCAAGCCTGAAGTTTGCATGTTCCACATCTCTATATACTAGAGGTGACGATGGGAAGCTTTTTCCTTTGATTTTAAATAAAGTACTTTTTCCACATTATATGCCATCTGGAGAACTATATTTTATTCAACTTCTAAGTAGTGAGCTTTAAAAACACATTTTTTAAAGTACATGTGCGTTTTTTCTTTGATAATGTATGTATTTTTATCATGATTGTCTTCGTGTTTTTTTTCTGTTATTATTTTAAAAATAATAAACTAAATAAACATCTAAGTCATGAGAACAAATCGATTTCATATATTCTCATTCTCTCTCTCTTTCTCTCTCTCTCTTTATTTTGGATCCATCATGCAATAAGACTGGTCAGCAAGCTGTTCAATATTAGCAAATAACCAATTTGTAAACTTACCATCACTTGTAATAGGGTGGCTTTGGTGCTCAGGCTGTTCTTCTGCATCTCACAGCCTTTGTTAGAAAGTTGAACTAAGATTATAGGGAAACACTTGCAGTATGTGGGAGAACCGGGATGTTGTAGATACCTATTTCCCAGTAGCTCTGTGACTTATAGCCAATTGCTTTACTCTACTGTGGGAACAGGAAAAAATCTTACCAAAGATGCCTGCAAGGCCCAAGCTGGTTAATAAGAGTGACTTTTCTCAAAAAAATTAGCATCAAGTAGGAGTTTAGTTTAGTCTATAGGTCTGGGATTCCCAAATAGCAATTTCTAGGCTTGAGTACGCTTGAAACCCAAAGAAGGTCAGCCTGGTTTTGTACCTGCTGAGATGTGTATGCAGTGTGTTAATAATTACCTGGTAACAGTTTGATGCAGTACTTGCAAGACATGTTTTTTTTGGTACCTTGGTAATTTATTCAGTGCATCACCAGACAGCCTTGACACGCTAATGTGGGTACATATGAATAATTTCCTCATGTTCGTACAAATGCATTTTAATCATTGTTTCAGCATTCTGCTGACAAGTTGATGCCATGTTGCAATGAGCCCTTAAACTGTGAAAGAATTATGGGATACTTTTTATCCAATTACATTTTTAAAATTAATCTCTTTATAGGGAAAACCTGTAGGAACTCCAGATGCAGGTGCTTTTTTCCGCGTACTGTCAGAATATGGAGTAGTGGCTCTTTTTACTGCACCAACTGCAATTAGAGCAGTACGTCAACAGGACCCTGAGGCTGTCCTGGGGAAACGGTACAATTTGACAAGGTGAATTTTGGTCTCTTTGCTTATCATATTTGCAGATGATGCAAAATTGGATATGATAGCAAAGCCCTAGAAAACAGAAATAACATTAAAATGGGCCTTGATTGGACAAATGGTGTTAATAAACTCCACAAACTAGGACTGCGAGAACAACATTCTCTGAATGTGGCTTTGATCTCATTAAACTTGTTTTGTATTTGTTCCAAATATTTCATCTGTGGCTCATGCACTTCTAATCTCATTTCTTTCATTCAGGAATCTATTTGAAATATATTGTCAGATAACTTCAGTTACCCGATACCTTAATTCTCTTTGTCTTTAGAAAACATCATCTTCTAAAACTATTGCCACTTCTCATTATTGTAAGGCCTATTCATATTATTTAATTCCTGAACTCTGCCATATTAGAATTGGTTGGTGAAAAAGTGTTATTTTCTATACTTTACACTAGATAGAACTGGACAATGAACTGGGATGAACTTGTATTTTTAATTGAACAGGATAATTATTTTCTGCGATGATCCACTTTACAGTCGTACTGTTTTGGTTGGTTCTGAGTTTAAGAAGCTGATTCCACATGGAATCTCTCAGCAGGATCACTTTCTATCTAATTCACTTTAAAGAAATCTGCTGCTGCCCCCAAATCCACTTCCCCAAATTCTCTTGCTTGATAGCCTGGAACTTTGCAGCTTCTATCTTTCCCTCACTGGTTGATTGTGCTAACTAATCTGAATCTCATGCACTTAACCACAGGATTATGTGGCTGCAGGGAGTTGTGAGCCCTTTGAGATTGGTCAAGAAGCAGTACAAAGACTACAGGAATACCACATTATTAGTATAATAATAAAAACTAGAAAACCTATGGAGTGTCCTTTTGCCCCCTAGTATACCAGACAGAATTAAGGTGGAATAATTTCAAGTTTACTTCTTATTCTTTATTTAATTTCCCAGGACTGTCTTACTTTTGATTAACTCTTACTGCTTAGTTTCTTCAAAATTATCTCAGCACATCTCTAAAGGAATGGAGTCCTAGCAGGGCACAGTAGTGCAAGAAGAGAAACGTTGTCCCTTGTTCCCTTTATCTCCCCAGGCTGCCTCTTACAATCATTTCTTTTTACTAGCTATTGTTCTTCAAGATAAATAGCTTCTGTTCCTCTCTTTTGTCTTTATAGGTCTGTGTATGTGTGTCTATCTTTCACATGCACAACAGCATTTTCTTCTTTTCTTAATGAACAAATCTAACCTTTGTTTCTTCTATCTCTCTTTCTTTTAACCTCTCCATTCTGGAAAGTTACCTGTTCTGTTTTTCTTCTGCATGTCATGCTGTCTCTTCTACATACCTTAGTATCTGATGGTTCTACTGCCTTTGATTCCAACGTCCATCCACTACAGACTTGTTGAATGAGATCTCTAGCACTCAAGTTAACTTCCTTACTTTTTGTTGCAAACCTCTATACATTTGCATAAGTTTACTTATTATCCAGCTCTATTGTAAGTACCACTGTAATTGTAACAGCTGTAGTAACAGAATCCTGCAAGTCTGAATCCTTCCTTTATCTTTGTGCTACCTAGGGAGGCACCTGTCTGAGCCATTTACTCATTTTACTATAGTGGCTGAGACTTGCGCCCCTCTTATTTGACCACTGCCTTTGTAGCAGCTCTTCATCTTCTTCAGAGCCATTCATTTTGCTCTCTACATCTACACAAGAAATTTCCTTCATTTAACAATGCGCTGGGTGTCTGTAATGATAGAAGAATCTTGTTTCAGCAGCACTGTAGGGCAGGGGTGAAATCTAAATTTTTTCCTACCGGTTCTGTGGGTGTGGCTTATTTTGTGGGTGTGGCTTGGAGGTCAGGTGACTGGGTGGGCGTGCT